>JAQIXW010000010.1:0-97857 GCA_034700685.1 Willowsia buskii | reverse complement strand
CTCGAGGTCTCTTTTGGTGAAATGCAAATTTCACCAATCCGGTATTTCACCAACCTGACGCATTTCCGTCTGACAACAAGTAAGCTTAGGTATGTAAAAGTGAGCAAAGGAAGAAAGTATAGGTTTGTAGCGTCACATCATGGAAACAAGTCAGTCGTCAGACTGTTCTAATGATGACCAATCAATATTTATATGCTATGGTTTTGACAGGAAGCAATAAATGTTTTGCTGGTTGTTTGACATGCATATATGAGCAATTTATTTGCAGCTATGACACAATAGCACGGTAAGATACCTACTGAATCACGAGTGCTGCAAAGTTGCTAAAGACTTCAATGCTCCCACAATACAAGTTTCAATCAGAAATATTTTCTTTGAATGAAATAAAGAGAATTTAAAGTTTGTATTATTTGGAAATATTTCAGATCAGCTTTACATTTTCAGGCTTTTTGGACCAGAACTTCTTGCAAAACGTGCTCTTCAAGCGGGAAAATAAGTAGAAATGAATCATTTACAATCAACTGTTTTATGAAAGGACACAAGTGCTTGATTCTTCTCGATCATAATGTTGCTTCATGCATGCAGTTAGGAAGTTCGATTAAATGATTTGTTGCAAACTGTTGAAAGATAAAAAGATAACAATTATGAATTCGCCCATTTAGTGTGAAATCACTTGTTGACATTGCCAAACCCTAAGGGAACACCTTTCACGCGTCCTGTGTATTTGTAACTATCAACTATATATTATTATAATAATGTCCTGTCCTACTGACTGAAAGTATCATATCATTGGAAACCGTACATAAAATGTGTGACGTCTCCTCAGGAGAACTGACAGTATCACGACGGACGTCATATGACACATTCATAATAACCCACATTACGACCCAACGCATAAAAATGAGTATGCAAGATAATGCCAATATCATGCCAAATTTGTATTATCAACACTGATAGAGTAACGTTTATAGCCAATTAGTGGAAACTTCATCTTCTTGAATCACTCTCTGTTTGCTACGACTGCATTATTAGTTATTATACCAACTATAATTCAATGCTGCTACTAGACGAAATCCATGCAATAAACGATGACGTAGTTTAATGGCAGAGAGAAAGAAACAACTAAAAGCGATATGTGAATTCCACGCAATGAAAACTATCGTTCATAATCGAGTAGTTTATGAGATGCGTCATCATAGCATCCATCCGCTCAAGATCACCACACCAGAGCACGTCATCCTTTGTCGCAGTGTGGTTCTATAAAACCGATATATACTCCAATGACGAGAAAATTCATTTTCGAAGATTAAAGCTAATGAAAACATCAGTACATATTATTCAAAGTAAAAGCTCCATGTCAAATCCAACTTTAATATGAATTCAGAGATAAACTAAAAAGAAATTGAGTTTTCACTTCATGTCCTATTTGCTCATCCTGCATTGGAATTATTGGAAAGCATACTGCGTACTACATATTCATCCATTAATACAGCTAACGCTACTGACTCAAAATCTCGTACAAACTTTTATCTTTTTTAATAAAAAAAGAAAATCCAATAAAGGATAATAGAGAGACAGTAAGTGAACAGAAAAGCTACAAGCAAGGTCAGGTGCAATGTAGCTGTAAGATGACGTCAGTGAAGCAACATACGACGACAACCATCTTGATTATAGCATAGCATATAAAGAAAGGGTTTTTTTAGTAATGGTCCTCTTCTACTACATCTTCTCACTATACCTGAGTTTCTCTCTAGCACGAAGACCAATACCATAACGACAACGTATTATACTCCCAACATGTATTGTCTTTATGAGACCTGACTTTTATGCGTATTTATGTTTCTCATTTTAATTCTTATCGCTAACTTATTCAATGCTCAACTCAACTCGAGAATGAATTTAAAGAAATACCCATTATTCCAGTTTTCATGGAATTGGCCACTTATTCACATATACACTTAAAAGCACGCATGCACAAACAATTGGTAGAAAATGCACGCTATGTTTTCTTCAAACAAAATCAAAGTAGCTTACCTTTTTGTCACAAATGTAACAACGTGATGTCACAACAACAATACAAGCTTCCTCCTTGATATAAAGTATGTAACGGTTAACAATGCGCAGGGTTATTTAAAGTATTAGGAATCCAGATTGGGTTGTCTCCTGGAGCGATCTTGTTTGTTATTTCCTATAGGGATGAGCCAGCAACAAACAGTACAGTAATCGGAGCAGTCCACTTTATATGTTTCCCTCAAGAAGACTTGTGTTTCTGGAAAGTGCATAAAATGAAAACACACTATGACGTCACAATAAACTCATATAATGTAACTTGGCATTTTCACAATGAAAAGGAGTACGGATTTTTAATTTGCCGTAGACTGTATCACAACAGTACAAACGCAGCGAGAGAACAACGAAACACATATGAAAAAACAAACATAATATTTAATTCAATCAGAAAAAAATATTGGAAACCGTCCACAAAGTACGTGAACGCCTTCTCTATATCACTTGAAAATGATGCAATAGTAAAGGCTGTGTCCTCTATGATGATGATGTCCTTTTGAAGTATTTGAAACTTAGTTTACGGGGCTTGCAGGGTCAGCCAACCCAAAATCAGTTCATGCACCCAAAAAAAGTTTAGGAAACTTCTTTGAAAGTAGTACTTCATTCGATGAAAATGTCACTCACTGAGAAATCGTTTTCGTTTTGCATGCATTATTTCGTCGAATTTATTATATCCAGTTGATTTAAAGTAAATCGAAACGTGGAACAATACTGCCATTTGACATTCGCAGTTAATTAAAACAATAAAAGAACAAAGGGCACTTTATTATTATGGATCCAGTAACTTTAAAGACCACATCTCTCGAATTGAAAAAGGCACTAGCTGGAGAAGAACATATCTGCTGGCTGTATAAGCAAAACTTGTATCCTGAGGTAGTCTCGAATCTCAATGGAAATTTTACTGTAATTCATGCATTTTTCGTTGAAATACTTGGCATGCAACGCAACCTGCTTTGGATACTTTGATAGGTTAGATCATATTATGGACTACGTCTCACTTTAATCCATTGAGCAACTCTTTTACTAGTCAACTAGCCTAATTTTTTTCAATGAAGTAGCACACCATATTTTGAAGTAAATGTATTCCAAATTATAGCATCACAAATTACAGCATGGCTTTTGTATTTCAAAAGAGAAAAAAATGTGAACTAACCTTTTGAGACTGCGGAGAAAAACCAGATTTAACGAGTGATTTTTCACTACACCAGTACAAGTAGACGAAGACGTAAAATGACGTAGAAACTATAATTCTTTATTGTACATACGACGATAGGATTCCTTTGTTACTCAATCTTTACATGTAATCTAGTACAACGTTTGCAACTTTTTTGCTAAATATCTCTCCCTCTCTCTACAATGTATTATCTTTAAGCAAAAAACGAGAGGAGGCCACAAAAGGTGGCAGTTAACAAGGAACAAATAACGACGTAGAATAATAATAATATTTATTATTCAATAGCAGTAATAAATATGCAGTCAGCAGCAGTATCTCTATGGAAAGTAATCCTTGTTTCTTATTTCTTCTTTTTACAGTACGTTGAGGAGTTTTACTTTGTTGTATTATTTGTATTTTAGCATTACCATATATGCCCTAACTACCTGAACCAATATAACATTTCGTCTGCCTCTTTAACTAGTAATGTGCAACGGTCATGTACAATAGCAAATTCTGTTTTTTTTTTTCTAGCTGCTACTATTATTAAGATTGTTGAAGTTACGAGTAGTTAACTTAAATACGTACGTTACTTCTCACGACGCTGATAAGATGAAAATCGCAGTTTACAGATATTACTATATATAATGTTTCCCCTTTTCTACTCAACAATAGATACACACACAAACACCACTTGAACCCTGAATAACTTTTATGTAATATTACGATATATAATAATAATAATAATAACGATTCAAGTATTTGTATTTACAATTAGTAAATAAAAATTGTTACGTACCGTGATAATTTTATGTATTATTGTGAAGGGATTATGGTAAATCAACTTCCTACTTCATTTATGTCGTAACTAGTTTTTTTTTTGTGTACACAGAAACTTAAAGAAAAACGAAAACGTAACAAGAACAAAGTGCGATAAAGTGAAGTGGTGTGTTTTGTAGGAGAGCAAATGAGAATATTCTTGTTTATCTGTAGATTATACAATTTCAACAGAATACGAACATAATCCCTTAAACCTGGCCCTTAAAAACGTCTTAAAAAGCTTATCAAGTACATAAGATATATACATCTATTGATAAGTGTATGTATATATGGGAGTCTCCTTTAGAACAAAACAAAGAAAAAATGTTAACAGTAACAAATAATGACTATTCTTGAAAACAGTTAATTCACTTTATCCCCTGTTCCTAATTTTTCACTTATATTATAAATTTCCACAAAATCCTCAGAAAATATTGCCTTGTTTTTTTTAAACCTTATTTGTTTCACTATCGTATATGCTTTTCTTTTTGCATAGTTCCCAATTGTTTGAAACAATTGTCTACGTGCAGCTAGTGAAAATTGGTTGGTATTAGTGAATCTAATGGAACACACTGACTAATAGTTAGCTTCGAGAGCTGATGGAGGATATTGATGATGCTAATGCTAGATGGGTATTGTTGTTACGCATTACGTCTATATATTGCAATAATGTGAAATAGCACGAGGATGACGAAGATTTTTTCTAAGAAGGCGAAGGACGAAAAAAATTATTCTCCCCTTTATAGAATGTTTGCTGCTGGCTGCTCTACTGCTGCTGCTGCTGCACCCAACGAAACAGAACAACGTATGAGACGAAATAATATATGGAAAAATTTTTTATCAAAGGCTTCACACAAAATTCTCTTGTTTGTTTGTGGAGATCAAGTGAAGCCTCCTCCTCTGCTCTCTACTGCTGTTTATGAGTTAGTAGAAGGCATATCACAAAAGACACCACTAAAAAGCACTGTGTGCCCAACAAATCAATGTGCAAATGTACGTGTAAGTTTGGGTTGTGATGATGATGCGGTTGCTACGAGTGTGTGTATGCTCCTCCTGTGAGTCTCTATGTGTCGTGGCATCCGCTTCACATTTCAAGTTGGAGTTTACATTTGGAGGATTGGGGAGCATGCATAGAAAATGTTCATATTACGAACTTCGTAACGCAATACGTAAAATCTTCTTTGTGTATTTTTCATTTCTACATTTCCTTCTAACTCGCTATCTCTCTCGCTTATGGTGTGTATCTCCGGTTACCATTGTTCTTTTTCTTTTTGCTTTGATGACGATGACTTGCATTCTCCTCTGCTGAATTCATCATCATCCGTAAATTATATGATGATAGATGTATATTAGATGGGAAACCTTTCAAAGTGTATAGTAGAGAAGCTAGCAAGTGAACACTATTTTGCCATGCTAGCAGTCATAATATATAACTTCCCGATCCTTCACTATACAATATGCATCATTATTATAAACATGATAAAACTGATGAGGCAATGAAACTTACGTATGAAATGACAAGCATATTACCTGCTTTGATTTCTGTGATTTTAGTTTAGGTGTATTCATACCACGAAACTAAATACGTTACGGCTGAAACAGTTATTAATTTACCATTTATGATGATGAAATCCATATTCGTTTAAAGTCTCTCTTATTAAGGAATCCCGAACTATCGATCAAAACGAAATTTGGTTATGAAACAAGGGTTTCAGATCATGTTTCCAGACCCTACCTTTCACAGATTCTCATCGCATCATTAGGATCAATACTCATGACAAAGGAATTCTACAAATTGAGCATTTCTCCGGAAAGGAGAATTGCTGAGCATGCAAAGGAGCAGTGTGCAAAGGGATAAGTGAAACATTAACTACAGGCTTTTTTGTATCATGAGAAACTCCTGAACAAAACCAAGAACACGATGATTTCATATGCACCCTTTTCCACCTAGAAAAGCAAGCAGTGTTGCTAAGGCCATCCACGATTCTTGCTTGACGTACATATATTCTCTATAATCATTACTGCTACCATTTACCACACTTTATATCCACATATTTCTTCAAACTGCATTACGTGTTTCCATAAACGCTAGCGTTTAACTCGATACCTATATTTACTAAAAGGAAAAAACGTTGGTGGTCAATAATGTATAATACGTGTATGTACGTTTCATGCAAAACTGTTGTATAGAGTAAATCATCAAAAAGAAAACAGCTCATCCATCCTCAGGATATACTCCCATGAAACGAATTTTATCAGCTGCCAAATAGTCTCCACCTTTTTTTATCAACTTCATGTTCTTTCTCATGGTTTGGAGACCAAGAGACTTTCAACATTTGTAGGTACTCCCCACAAGTAGAAACATGCCTTTTTATCCTGTGAAACGAACATACTTCGTTGATATGCTGTGGAAGAACGTCGTTTTGGTACAATGATTTAACTCAAAGGAATACGTAATATGAATTCCCTTTGTATGTGCTGTACTTACATAAAACTCACTGGCTTCTAACGATAAGATGGCGATGGAATCAGCTAAGCCTAAAAAGGTGTAGTGCTTCCACGTAATAATAAATGATCATCATAATCATACTACCAACTTTATACTACAAGCAGAAGGATAATAAGAAATGGGTATACGCATAATATTTCAGAGTAACATCATTACAGTCGAGTTTTACCCGAAAGGGTTAAACTTCCATAGAATAAAAGGTGAAAAACAGTGCATCTCTAGGAAACACTACTGTGAGCCTTGAGTTGCCCAAGTTATTATTGCTGGTATAGTGGGGGCATACATGTTTGGACGACATACTAAGTCAGTAGTATGCTTAGTAAATTGTTACGTATGTTTATGAACACGACTTCGACATGTGCACTTTAAAAAATAAGACAGTTGTGTAGTCAGTGTGATCCGCTTTTCAGTGAACTGAACAAGTGAATGACTTGTATTTACGTAGAATACCTATGTATGTAATATAATGTTTTTTTCTTCATTTTGGGAATGCACACAAGATGTGGATTGCACACACACACACACACACAAAAGATACTTTTTCAGCATTTTGTATGACGAATATTTTGCTGCCTGACGACAACACAAATTTCGTTTTTATGGGTCTGCATTCAAAAAAACACTTCGCTAAACTCGACTGAACCATCACATCTTTATATTATCGAATAAATGCAACTCGAGCCATATAACATGTAGAGAAGTGTCTTTGGAAGCGTATGCAATCTAATGGTTTAACTTTCTTCGAATGCGAGCATGACGTTCATCTTGAAGATGTAATATTTAGGAGTGAGAAATGAGCTGAGCAGCCTACACAATACATACCATTTCAGTTTTGAGCTCAGTTGAAGAGACAGAAAGTATCATGCAAGTATCTGCAGACGGAGAAACAAAGAAATCGTCAACGCTTCTATTCTCTCATTTAACCACATTCTCGGGTGATGATGATGGTCAAAACAATGAACAACCCTTGTTTGTGAGGAAAAAAAGGATACTGCGCATTTCACTTCTTTTCTGATCCCATACTATATTCTCGTCATACATCATCATATGAATCATGATGATCATCGTAGTCACAAACATAAATAGAAAAAATGCTGTTTTTTCGTCTGCTCCTGCGAGACCTATGATGATGATCACTCAGGCAGCAGCAGGAGCAGATGAACTTAAAACTAGTCACAGCTGAAAACTGAATAAGAAATGATCTGTAATGGGCATTAATGGCGTGTATGAATTGGCTCGTTGACTGTATATGTGTGCATGTATTTTGTTTACTGATGCGATGCTCTATTTTCCGTCATTTTCATGAATTTTTGCGGAATACTTCACTAACTACCTTGCAATGCATACTTATAATTACATATTACACATGTTAGTATAATATTTTCCTCGCAACGTCAATTCACCTCTGCGACGATGAGTGTTTTTTAAAATTTATGATTCGCGAATCCATAAGGTTTTGATTTTTTCATACAAAGAAAAGCAAAGCTTGGAAAGGTGACAAACAGTTTTGGTCGTACACACGATGTAAATTAATAAAGCATAGTATAATGTCAAAATGCGCAATTTGGAACTTTATGCGAAGAAAAACTCACACAGTTGGAGTGGCAAAGACAAATAAGGCTGAAAGAAGTAAGCTCCATACATGTAATTTATGATTTCTTGAGACGTACGAGCTCAGATATTTTACGCACTGAAGTAACACATTTTATGTGCTTTACAAATGTATTAATAAACGCCAACGTTTTCTTGGATATCTTAATTAGCAGGTAGATTCAATATGGAAGCGTTTTTCAGTTGGGCGTAGAGCACTTTGTGTGACTCGTGCAATTAACCAACACTGTCAACTATTAATACAACTTACGGCAGTAGTAGTCCTATGGGTGGATTAGTTTTACTCTTTGGAAACTTTACTTGATTGTTGCAGAAATTAAATACATGGATTTGCTTGAAAACGATGAGAATAATTTAACGAGCTGATGTTTTACCAAAAAAAATTCAAGGAAAATGCGCAATTTTCCTTAAATGTTTTTACGATAACACGAAGATGTCTCAGGAATAAACTTAAGATTTTGCACGAAGTTTCTTTGTGATTCTTTACCCTTCAGAAATTATCGATGCGATAAAAGTCAAGTTTCTTGGCGAATCACATTATGAAAGCGCGAAATGGTAGAATGACATATTTAAAAATCTTTCGGGAAAAAATAAAATATGTGCATCAAAATCAATTTTTTTAGCATGGAAATGCAAATTTCCTTAATTTACCCTTTTCCTTTAAATTATCTCACGGATAAAAAATCCATCTGTTTCTTCAAAATTTCAAAATGATATTAAATGTTGTGCACTGAAATCTGAAAAAGTACGTGTTAAATCATTTGTGAAAATTGAATATATATCATTGATTCGAAAATAATTGTCCATGTAACTACGCCTCATCATCATGTTGTATTAAGGATCATTTACTATCTTGTTTACTGCTGATTGATTCGTACTGACGACAAAAATATTTAATTCTACGGAGAGTAAGTGGATAATGATGTGATGAGCCTCAGGGACGTCTGGCTTCACCATCATCACCAGATCGCACAAGTTTTTTTTTCTTCAGCCGTGGCATGGTAATCATGAGATCCCGAGTGCTATCACCAGCAGGCCGCGCACGTTATCACCATGCATGAGATGTTGTGATGCGACAAAACAAAACATGAATTCCACAAATTTTGTCCTGGTCGTCGTAGGATTGACTAAAATTTTTTTATCATGCGTACGTGTATGCTTTTGTGTATTCACATGAGGTGATGATTATCCGTCCTCGTTTTTGCATCACTGCCAGTTTATGTAACCATTTGTAGATTGTAGTGGGCAGTAACAGTTTTTAGTTTATATTCAGTGTTTCGCTATAGGCATATATGTATTCCAACTCCATTAATAAAAAAGCATAAAGATATAATGGAAATGTGTTTTCTGTACTAGACTTGCGTTAGTCGCAATCCCAACTATTCGAATAATATAGTTTGTACACATGTGCTTTCCTATTTTATTATTCCGAGAGTAAGCGAACAGTTGGCAACCTGGTTGTCACTGCACTCTGCACTGAAACATGAAAGTATTCATAATGTTCTTTTTGGAACGCACTTACCTACACGACTTATCAGAATAGTAGTCATATTTGTGTAGTTATATTTTGCAATTTTTTTATATATTAGCTCAGCCTGAAGTATATTTTCTTGAAGCTAAGAGTCAAACTATCAAGCAATGTCTTAGAACTTTTCATACATGCACATCTACTTGCAAAAACAATAGTATTGGATTTGCGTTTTAAATGGATCTTGTCATGCACAAAAGTAGGAATATCATGTATCAAGAAGAAGGCACGAAGCAAAATACGATATTATATTGTATGTTTAAAAAATATGTGAATTTAATGCCATGTAAAATCGCAAATCTACATGCAAAATGGTAACTCAACTGTGATATCACAAGATATGATATTTCTCCAAGATCCAGAAAAATGTAACTGAGAATCAATCATAGTAAAAAAATGTCATGCTTTCCAAGCATGATTATTTTACAGTTCTCACTTTAGCTATTATGTATTATATTATGCATGTATATGTTACGAGCTTGTGAAGTATGTAACTTTATGCGTTTTGGTTCTGAAAAATCATTTGATCTCGCTCCATTTAAAAACCTTATCCGATGCAATTCACTAAAATGTAGCAAATTTCTATTCCAGCGTGCTCTTATTTTACTTCTTGAAGCTAGTATTGCCATTTGTGCATTAATTACATTTTTGTTTACTTTTCTTTGTCTTTTGTCCGAGTTTTTTGAGAAAAAAAAATTGAGGATTATATGTCTAACGACATAACTATCTAGTTGACCAGGGCAACAACGCGCGACATAATAATACTGTAATCATAGAATTCAAAGAAAAATATCATGTGAAGATCACTCATCTTAAATCTGACTCCAAGAAGGTATTTACTCTAGTTTCAAATCTTGCTTGTTTCCTTTCTGTTCAAACTACAAGAGCAAAAAATTCAATTACTACTCATTATTTTATACAGACATGATAGTTTTCAATTCTCTTCGCGAATGCATCCTTCTCCATCCTCATTCTCCGTTTCTGACATTCATATGATTATGATTTATCCGATGGTATTTCAGACGCAGCTTCACTACTGCCCACATCGTCAGCTTCATCATCTCTCCCATCTTCAGTGGAAGAGCTCTGAGTTTGAGATTGTTTCTGAAATTTACTTGCCCCCTTCTTTCCACTCTCCTTGCCGGAGTGTTTTGCAGAACCGACTTTCTTAGTGTCGTCAAAAGAAGATCCGTGCATGCTGAGTTCCGGGGTACATTCTCCATTTCCGTCCTGCTCACTTACATCTGATGGCTCATCCACTGGCTGCTCCTCTGGCAACAGCAATGTTGACATCTTGACACGCTCCACATTCCGATTTACTGTTTTTTGCTTGGTAGCTTCCTCATTTTCCCTATCTGCCTCAATATACAGTTTCTTTCGTTCAAGAAGCTCAATTTCGTCCTTCAGTTTTGGTATCTCTTCATTTAAATGATTCATGTAGTTTTTGTAAAAATTCTCGTCAGTGAATGGTTTCATCATTGATCGTTCAGGATGCTGGGATCGTTTCATAATATCCATGCTCATCCCACTCAGCAGATTTTCAGGTGTCATCATGCTCCTGCTCCTTGCCCAGTACGAGAGTTTCCATGTGGGAATTTCATCAAAATGCCGATCCATCGCACAAAATTGTTCTTCGCGGAACTAGACATTTCATGTCAAAGCAAATGTTACATAGGACCGATTATATACGTAATAGAAGTATTTTGTAGTTTATAATTTATCTTTCATACCTGCAGAATTCTTCGCGCATTTGTTTTCAGTTCCTCAATTTTCTCCGCTTGCTGGAACAACCTTTTTTGAAGTACCTTGTTTTTTGCCAGCCTGTCCAAAACTGAAGGGTCAGTGACAAGTTTTTTAAACGGTACCTTCATCGGCATATTGGATTCCATAGTTTTTAGCAGTTGTTCCAGCCTGTTTCTATCTCCTTCAAGCTTTGCCATTGCCTTTCCTGTCCAGAATATTTGTTTCTCCATTCCAGCATATTTGTCTAATTTAATCCGGTAAATGTTTTCCTTTCTCTGCAGCTCTCTGAGTTTTCTCTCTACCTCATCCCTGTGCCTCTCTAATTTCCATATTCTCTTTTTGTAGCTTTCTACCTCATTGTTTGCACAAGCGCGACCCATTCCTGTAGACGCTGATACACCTCTTCGGTTTTCTGCGTCGGTCCGTTGCAACAGGAATGGATGTGCCTTGAGAATTTTCTCAGCCAACTTGAACTTACGCAACTCATTCTTTTTTATTTCAAGTTGTAACGATTTCTCATGCCGTTTTGCAGAATCCAGCTCAACTTCTGCACGACGCTTTTCGTTTTCTAATGATTTCATTTCACTCAAGCAAGTATTTAGTTTGTGCTTTGTGTCCGCCAAGATGCATCGAATATTGCTGTTACGTCGTTTCAAATCTCGGATTTCTTAAAAAATCAAGCAATATTTCAGTAGTCTTAATTTACTTATGTAATTTCAATTTAGGTATGCAACGTACTAGCATTACCAAAGGTGTACATGGTCGCACTTATTTTTGTGACATACCTTGAGTTTGTGATAGGTTGTCTTGCGCTTTGAATTCTGATTCTTCCTTCCAGTGCCTCACATTTCTTTCCATGTCTCCAATTTTTTTCTCCGAATACATCAGATTCTCTCTCAACTCACGTTTATCTTTTGCAGTCATGTCAAGTTGTCGTAGAGCAGTTTGATGCTGCTGCTGTTGTGATTTCATTTCCGCCATCATTTCGTTCATCGCCTGTCGTTCCCGTAGTAAACCAACTTCAAGGGATTTTTCAATGCCCAGTAATTTTTCCATATCCTCACACAATTTTAGATTGGCATTAGTTTGAATTTTACATTCTGCGTCAACTTCAGATATGTTTCTAATGAACGACCATTTTTCCTTTTGAAGGACCGATTCTCTCTCTTCCACGCGAGCCTTTTCACTTTCCTTAATTTCCAAGTCCAGGAGTAGCTGTGCTTTCTCTTTTTCCATGAACCGGAGTTTGTTTCGAAGTTCTCCACATTCTTTCTCGTATTGCATGCGTGCCTGCCTCTCATCCTCCATTCGTCTGGATACACTTTTCGATGCAATGCTTGCCCTTTCGAGCTTTTCTTGCAATGATTTTGCCTATTTATAGTAACGTGTACTTGATTTCATTTAACAATCCGGACAAGAGTATTGAATAAATTAGAAAAAGAGATAGTTCTGTAAAGTTTACCTCATATTCTTTATCTTTCAATTGCGCACTCAAGGTTCCTGACTGCGATTTCAATCTTACAACTTCCGTTGATTGTTCAGTGAGTTCTTCCTTTAGTTTTGAAAGTTTGGCAGTTTGCTTTCTGATAGACCTCCGGTTGGCCCTGTCCTTAAGCACCTTTCTCTCAAGATCCACGACATGTTGATCATACTGACGCTCTATATTTGTCAGTTTGTTCATCCAAAACTCTTCCAACGGATCTAGATCTTTCTTCGTTCCAAATACCTGAAACGATGGTGGAAGCCCCTCGAGCACCTGATTCGCAATTTTATCCTCATCTATATCTTCCATGATCGTCACAAACGCTTGATTATCTAATTTATTTGTTGCTCAACTTTATTTGCTGTATAAAATTTGTAATTTTGAAAATATTTAAATAAAAACCAAAGATTCGTAATTTAGCACCCGAGTTTGTGAGAACTATGCATTCCTCTGACTATACAGGAGTTTGATCTGGTAAGACAGCAACAATTTTAGATTCGACCAGACCATCAAAATATTGATTAAACAAGGACACCACTTGGTTTCACCAGTTCGTTGTTTGCAATTTTCGAGTATACACCCATCATGAACATATTATGCATTTTACTCATGCGTGATTGAAAAACACAATGCAAAGGAAAAATGAACGTAGCAAGTCTTCACCGTTTGTAAATGAACAAATGTAGGAAAATTTATTAATTTCGACCAATTTCATAAATATCGAATAATACTCACTAAACGTAAATAACAATAAGTATTTGGTTCCCATAAAGCAGTAATTTCCTGTTTGCACCCTGATTGGTGTATACACATGTAGCCTTATTTGATACGAATCACATTGTCATTAATTACATTTAATTAATGTCAAATGTTGGAATTAAATTTTTATCACACCCAATTAGAACGTGCTTGTTTGCAGAACTGTTTACTTAGCAAGCAGTTCCTTTGCTGCCTTGACAACGCAGTTGGCACTGATTCCAAATCTTTCCAGAAGAACAGTTGGTGGGCCAGAGCGAGGAATATCAGTTACAGCAAGCTTTCTGAGAACCACGTTGGGAGTCCCTGCAAGCAAGCCAGCGACGGCCTCACCAATTCCTCCTATGAGATCATACAAAATCAAAATTAACGAAAACTCAAATGCTGCGTTTCTAATTTTTAGAACAGACTTTTATTTTATTTCGATGAGCATACCTTCTGGGTAATGATCTTCAACAGTGAGAACTTTGCCACCGACAGCCTTAGCATGCTCAATGATGGCAGGGTCCAAAGGTTTGATGGTAAATGGGTCAATGACACGAGCGCTGATACCAGACTTGGCCAACTCATCAGCAGCATTCAAGGCCTCAAACAACGTAACTCCAGCCCCGATAAGAAGAATGGTGTCGTTTGCGCTTTGACGAACAACGCTGGCCTTTCCAACTTGGAACACCTTGTCATTTTCGTAGATGACAGGGGTGTTTGGGCGAGAGGTTCTGATGAAGCACACACCCTTAGTATTGGCGGCGAGCTCAACGGCTTTTTCAGCACTAACAGCGTCAGATGGATAGAAGACAGTAGAGCCTGTAATGTTAGTTAGATTTTTCATTAATAAAGTTTAATAACTGCGATTACTCAAATGCCACCTTATGGGATACTTTACTGCAAAAATTATATACCTGCAATGGTTCTGAACATGGCGATATCCTCAAGACCCATTTGAGAGGGACCGTCTTCTCCAATGCTGATACCAGCGTGGGATCCACAACAGTTCAGGTTGGTTTGAGAGATGGCACCCATACGAATCTGTAATATTTCGTTTATTGTTTAGTCTACTGCTGAGCTTGTAGCAATAAGAATATAATTTCATTCATATTGAAATTTACCTGGTCAAAGGCTCTGGAGAAGAAACAGGCAAAGGTTGATGTAAATGTGATAGCTCTGTCACGACAGGCAACTCCGATACCTACGCCTACCAAATTTTGCTCAGCAATGTAGCATTCGATATATTGCTTAGGGGTGGCCTGAACAAATATTAAGCAATTAGATTCCAAGCAAGTAAATATATGGGCTGTAGATACATGAAATTAGCACTCAGTCATGCGTTCTCACCTTCAATACTTTGTCTGAGAAAGTTGAATTTTTGGTGTCTCCATCCAAAGCAATGACACGGCTGTTGGCTTGAGCCAACTTTTGGAGTCCAGTTCCATAAGCTAAACGGGTAGCAACAGTTTCTCCGAGCTGAAATCAAAATTATGATTAATTAACATTTACCCTACTAAGGAAGTACTTGAGATATACAAACAAAATATTTTTATTTTTATACTAAATACGCAACCGCGTTATACCTTGTAATTGGGAGGAGAAGCAAGCTTCACGTTTTTGATATCTACTGGAGGCACTTCCACAAGAGGCTTGGATGGGATAAGTTGGGTTGGTCCATTGTTTTTCAGCTGAGCTTTCAAGTGCTTTATTTACCGACAAATAAAATGTTAATTATGAGCAGTAAGTAAAATGAATGATTGGTTGATCCAAACCTCAGTAATAAAATTAAAGGAATTGGGCAATCAAAATTCATGTACCTCCAACACAGCGTCAGACTTGTCTCCGAGAGGCTTTCCATGCCAATTGTCTTGGTCTTCGATTCCTGGGAAGTTTTTGCCCTTGTAGGTCTTGCAAATGATAGCAGTGGGGCGTCCCTTGGTTTCGGATGCTTCATGGAAGGCCTATCGTGTCAAATTGTAACCATAATTTTGTAAATACATGCCAATTAATTTCAACAATTAATCTTAAAAGGATGTAATGTCAGGTCATGGGTTCCATCATACACCAGATAGCTTTCTCATACATATTCACAAATGAACGTAATTTTGTGATATGATAGCAAATCATGCTTGCGGCGTACCTTGCAAAGCTCTTCAACATCGTGTCCATCGACAACCAAAGCATTGAAGCCAAAAGCTTCCAATCGCTTACGGTAGACATCCATGTTGTGTTGTAATGCAGTAGCTTCTGACTGGCCAAGCCTATTCACGTCCACAATAGCAACAAGATTGTCCAGATTATACTTGGACGCAAAGTGCATAGCCTCCCAAAGAGATCCCTCTGCACTCTCGCCATCACCCATCAGACAGTAAACTCTGACGGACAAAATTCAATTTCACAATTTAAGTAATTTATGAAAAAATTCATATTCAGGAGTTGATGATCATAAAATTGAAACAAGTTTCACATTTTGATTTACTATTTCAACTCTGCACGTTAATGCATTTTCTTTGCTTACCGATAAGGAGCATTATCGATGTATTTCCCAACGTAGGCCATACCGGCAGCAACACTTAAGCCCTGACCCAATGACCCTGTGGCAACATCGATAAAATTGAGACGAGGCGTTGGATGTCCCTCGAGATCGCTATCAATTTTTCTGAGGTTGTTCAAGTCAGAAACGGGGAACAGACCAGCCTCAGCCCAAGCTGCAACATGTTATATTATCATGACAATAGAACATCGTAAGTATGTAATATTTGGCTCAATTGTAATGTGTTATGGTCGTAAAGCCAGACTGAATTGACTGAACTATATAATACTGCTTAATAAATTGCTTATATGACATTACGTTATATGATTCAGTGTTTGACTGATTACTCAGTCGAGTATTATCTTTAAATGTTATGTAAGACTCACCGGCATAAAGGATTGGGGCCGCGTGACCCTTAGAGAGGATGAACCTGTCGTTGGAAGCATCTTTAGGAGCTTGGACCTTGTACCTCATGGTGTGAAAGAAGAGGACGGACATTACTTCGGCCATTGAGGAACATGATGTTGGATGTCTGCAAAATTGTAATTGTTAGAGAAAATGTAAGACGTTGACAACATGAAGCTTTAAAGGTGATAGTTAAGTTAACTTGCAATTCCACTTGAATCACAGAAAACGCTCGTAGGTTGCACACAATACAAATCTACTACTATTAACCCGTAACTCCATAAAAAACCAAAAAAAAATAAAAAATACAATTCTCCAATGCACACATGCTCAGCAATGACTTTCCAAAACACTAACTTGGAAGCTTCATGCTAAGAATTTATCTTTCGAGGCAAATATTATTACCCGGATTTGGCAGCGTTGGTAGAAGTAATGCTACCAATTCTCAGTTTAGTAGCAATATCCTTTAATTCCGCGATGCGGTCTGCGGAAACCACGGTGGTTGAGGATGGAGCCATGATAATGCTCGATTGTATAAAGGAGACGGAAATTAAGAGAGAAAATCAAGAGAATCTGCAGCACTCGTCTGAACTGTCACTTGACCGCAAAAGGAATGAGGCAGAGAAACCTGACTCGCTGCCATAAAAACTAGCGATTTTCCTTTCCTTTAACCCTGCTGCTGGAATGGGCAACGGGAAACGTGCAGATCACCAAGTAAAGGCATGAACCATAACAGATAGGAAAACACTATCGCTATTCCATGTCAGAACAGTCAAACCGGCATGTTCATTTCTTATTTGTGGAAAGCCAATCATCACATGGAAAACTACCACATGTGAAGCTGTACAGGAGTATGCATATATCCCTAAAAGTCAATGTCTTTCTTTTGTACTCAAAACCCAGAGTGCCAGTTAGTTAGCATAGTAGTATCACATGTGTCGTCATATTTGTTAGTGGTAATGTGGTAGGCGGAATAATATATTCTCCAGTTCAGCACACCACTCCAGTACTGGTTTCGAGAGCATCGGAACACAGAGCAGTATGCTGATTGCAAGAGCATAATATGGAGTGGATTTCAAAATACGAATACAAGATAAGTATGTATACGCACGATCCATGTTCCGAGTTCACTTTCAACCAACAAGTTGCAAATAACCACCTCTTTAGATTTTCAGATGAAAGACCTTGAACAAAAATGAAAAAGTCAAACATGTTTCCTTTATTGTACCCCTATCCTAATCTCCGATTTAGCAGCACAGCAATGGTATTCAGTGAGATACAAGTTGCCTGTGGCTACGAAGCAAGGCGCATCATTAAAAACTCTTTTGTACAGACAAGATTCGGCTATAGGGCCAAGAGTATCAAGGACATGATTTCATCGTCCTCCTCGTATGAGTAAGCTGGGTTTTTGGGTACCTCACTTCTTTCCCTCTGTTCTACGCCCAGATTTTACTTCTTAAAAAAAATTATTATTGAAGTGAAATAATCTATCGAATATTATGTAAATTTTTGAGGGAGTATGAACATGCAGATAACTGAGAATGCTATGAGATCATGGATTGTAGTTGGTACTCTGTGACTCTGTGACAAGGGCTATCAATTAATGTTGAATACCTATTTCTCAGAGGATTAAAATAGAATTTTTTCTTGCACAATAATAGCAGGTTGTTTATTGATTTTTTTCTAAAAACATCTTATTAAGCACTGCTGGACTATGGAACTAGCGAACTGAAGTAAACAAAAAATATTTACCGTTGACTTAACGATTGATAAGAAACCATTATTTTTACCCTTCAATATAATCATTCCGTATTAACTGTGGAGTATCATTAATCGAATGTTTGACTTTGAATGCACGTCGTGTCAAGTGTTCGATTGGTAACTGGCCATGTGCTCAACTGAAGTTTCATCCGTTCTTACTGCATGCTTATCCTCATGCTCAGGTACTACATACGTCAGGCATCATACGTTTATCATTTCACATCGTGAGCCGGCAAATACTCGTGTTCATCGATTAGCGTCATCATGCTTGTATTCAGCTTGAACCAAATAATGTCATTCAAAATACCTCATATTAGTTAGTAGGAGACATGATGCTAATTTATATGTACGTTAAAAACTCATACTCATACTTTATATGTAAGTAATCAATAAATAATAACTAATGTTTCTTTAGTTAATCAATTAAATCATGCTATTTATCTGTACAGTGCAATGCAGCATGTTTAAAGAATTACAACATGACTGACAATATACATTTTACATTATAACCGTGAGCACTACAAATATGAAAATATGCTGAGCAAAAATGCTGTTCTTTGGATGCATCATATACAGATGGATAACTTTACAAATATTTATGCTTAATGCGTATCAATGTAAATAACTTTCAGTATTATCTTAGCTCATCCATCTAAGAATATAAAAACTTAGCATTAGTTCACACTTACAATATGATAAGCCTCGGTAACTAGGGATTATTTTTACTGAAGTTTACCACTGCGTAACAAGGGTGCATAAAATGATGATATTTTTTGCTTGAGCTTTTTTACCCAAACGCAAACAGTAGTACAGCCTATTTTTTGGTGAGAACAGTTATCCATGTTATATATTTCTATGGCCGTGTCGAAACAAGGAAGACTAGAATTAGCATTAAAGGGGTGACACCGTCATCTTTTCATATACCAGTATCTCTTGAACCGTACATAATTTGCACTGTGCAAAATGCAAAGTCTTAAACATGACATTTCTTTCAACCGTCTCTCGCATAACTTGTTTCAATCGGTTTAGATACAATAACACTGGTGTACTGGACACTACCAAAGGTAAAATAATCCAGAACAAAATCCTCAAAATAATATATTAAGATACTAAAACGATTTTGTAATTTTGTAGATATTTGATATGGTTATTATGAAAGTATTTTGTTTGGATAAAACAAACAATGCATTACAACCGACTGTCGGAAGCTCCCAGACACGCTCCTCTTTAAAACTTGACTCATTGGCACTATGTATACGATTATTAATTAGTAGCTAATGACGTTGTTTGGAGTGGTATGAGTCAGTATTATTATATTACAGTTTATGAAATTACATACGTCCGTATCAAACAAAAAATTGTGGAGCCGTCAAGGAATAAAATATTATGCAGTGCTTCTCCGTGCATGCAAAATTGATATATATGTATAAGGTTTCACACTAATAATAATAATGGCAATGACTTACAATGTTACAATTAGTTTTTTAAATTAGAAATATTTTTTGAATACCTTCATATTTCTTTAGATCAAGCGGTCTACAACATATACCCCTAGACATTTCTTTATCTTAAAAATGCTAGAATCAGTTTCAAAATGCAAATTTTTTGTCATTCTTCTGTGGCAGTCATCACTGCAACCTTTTATGAGCTCTAAGGAGTGGATGATGATTTGTTTTAAGCGTTCAGCATCCATTTATGGCTTCTTAGGAGCACAATCTGTTTGCATAAATCACACTACAACCTATGTAATCTATAAAAAATTCTGGAAGCTTCCTTACAGATAGGAACTCCATGAAAAATATAGTTCCATGTGTGAGCGTATGTATTTGATTTAATTCTTTAGTACTTGCAAGTATCAAACAGTCTAACCCATCTTCCCAACTGATCTAAAATCCCTTGCTACGTGCACATGCAATAACTACTCTAAACTGTCACGGTCTTATTAGTAATATATTCGTGTCACACATTTCTTCATTTAATTTACGTACCCATTCAGATCAGTTTAGAAATTAAAAGACGTTCGTTTACTTACCCTGACTTTGAAGCATTTGTCGAAGTCACCGAATGAATCCTGAGCTTGGTCGCAATATCACGAAGCTCCTGGATGGTTTTAGCTTCCGGCTTATGGTAATTCGCCATTTTTATATTATGTATTTCGAAAGAACACACTGATCAGGGACTTGTTGACACTTGATGAATGCAATCGAAAGTTCCCTATTGATAATCCCACTGAACTGAATGCTTCAATCAATACAGAAAAATATAATAGCAGCCCAGCGAATCGTGTTGTCAGGCAAAAAGCCGGCTATGATGTGATGAAATCATTGCATTGCATATTTTTTGGAGTGAGAAAAGATTATATGGTTATTCTGCTCGTGTAAAAATTCCAGTTTACTAGTCAGTCTTCCCCGTACACGATTTTTTTATTGTCTGACCATTATTCCTCCAATCTATATAGATGGGTATTATCCTCGACGCTTATTGCATACTAACTTTAATACTTATTGTTAGATAACTTGACTGCAAACCTCCACTCTTACGTGCAACCGTGCGAGAGAAACTTGGCATGCAACATCAGAAGAAGAGAACGCGAATGAAGGGTTAAGTAAAGTATAAATTCAGATTATGTACAGGACACGATTATGATATATTATAATACCGATTGGATAAAAATTGTAGCAAGCGTTTTGTATCATAAGCGATGCCACATTTTCTTTTCTATGGACATGATCATCAGATGGAGATGAATACCTATAAATTTTGTACAGACAGGACAGAGATGACTGGCTTGCTCAAGCTCAGGCATAACAGGCACTACAGACTCGCTGCTCTGTATATTCTGGAAATGATCCAGCAAGAGAAAACCTTCTCCATAATAGCATGACACGATGGCGGTGACGACGAGCGTCTTATGTTTGCTACACATTACTTTTTTTGCTTTTCGTCGCTCTTGCTTGTCTTCTTTCGAGTTGAAAGCGTTGACGGTGTTGGTAGGTGAATGTATGGCAAATTGCTGGTAGATAGTAGCAATATTATTATGAGAGATGAAGCATAAGTTAAAAGTAACGATGGAGAAGTTACTGCTTTCATGCTCTCATAACTTCACCAAGATATGCTAGATGACATAAAGAAAAAAGAGAGAAAGAGGCAGGTAAGGTAAAGAGGGGTTGATACAGTTAATGGCATCATGTCATGTACAACATGCAAATAAAACTATTACATGTCTGGTAAAATTGTAATGGTTTCACTAATGATTGCATAGGGATAATGGTAGCAGTAGTGATGTCGATGTGGTGATGAGTTAGGATTTTATTTTAGAGAGAGTTAACTGAAGCGGTCGTACGAATGTAAAACCGAACTACCTCGACCACAAAAAAACTCTGATCCTCATTATTTTCAGAAACATGATGTTTACCATTGCTTCAGTCAGAGAAGAGCTATACAATGCCAAATTACTGCACTGTTGTAAACAAAAATTCAAGATTCGTAAAAGAAAAAGAGCTAAGACTGAGAAAAAGCAATGTAAAATCATAGCTTCAAGTCATAACTTTTTCATCTTATCAAGTACACGTTAGCGAAAGCATTTGCACAAATATTCATGTCTACTTGAGGGTCCATTCTATTTCTGCTGCCCATTTTCATTTATTGAACAATTCGCCTAAAAATTTGCAACATCTTTGAATCCATATTTTATTCTTTTTGAAACCAGCTCATTATTTTGCCATCCAATCAAAATTTTGGCTATCTTTCAGTTTGTGATCAAGTTTACAAAGAGCATATGAAATACATGGGTTCACATTTGCGTTTTTGTTGTTTGGATTAACTCGCAGAAGACAAGCACAAAGTAACCAGGTTAAGTTTAGCTGGCATAGATAAAATGAAAACTAAAATTATTGTTGGGTAGACATATGTACGAGAAATGAAATGCATAACTAACCTATACACTTGAAGTGTTCAATGTTTCCTGGTGGTAGTTCTCATTACAAAAAGAATGTCGTTGTTGTTGCCTAATTTTCATTCTTATATTTAAAAAGTTACTTCATGCACATGGGGTGATGATGAAACTAAAATGCATGACTCCCCTTTCCCCTCATTTCTTGGTCACACAGTCAGAAATACATAAACCTAAATTTGCCATTTAAAATGAATATGTTCTTTCGCGGCACTGATTCGTGCAGACCCAAGCTCTGGTTCCCATCGCATCCGATTAAATGCGTGGTTACTGCCGACTGCCGATATGGTAAATAGTACTTCTTAAAGGTGGTTTACGTTACTCACGTTGCTACGCAACTTGCAATTAGCAATGCTCATGCAACAGACGTTACACGGACTACTTACCATCAACCATTGCTTTAATTTAGACAGAGAAAATTGCCAGAGTACCGGCTCAGACATAGGCAAGTGGATGTCGAAGGATGTTCATCATAACAGTCGCTCATGGTGTTTCATAGTCTTTAAATACTGATGAATTAAGTTTTATGTTTAAACAATTTGTAGAATACATCACAATGACCTTATGCATTGCAGGAAAAGTAGAAGTCGTTATAAAGTTTCTCCAGTACAAATGTATATACTAATATTGAATATGCCCAATATTTAGCTTGTCACCTTGTACTTGTAAATATACGGCTTACTTGGCTAAACGTATATAAATAGTCGCCTACCATGACTGATTCCAAGCCTAAATTATTAATATTAACGATAACAAACACACAATATTCTATTGCTTTTCCAAAATTAGGTATTTTTTTTCTGAAAAACAAATAATGAGTATATAATTGGCTAAACGGTTGACTAAACGTGCCCCAAGTTTACAGAACTACATAAGGTAAAATTTAATCGTGTAATGATTAGTGCTCGAGCAATACCACAATGTCCATGGTTATTGGTGACTGCTGCCTACAAACCCTTACCTGCCGCAAAATTATCAAATGTTCTGGTTGCTGTTCCCTCTAAAAGTAATTTAATAAAGAATGATTCAATTTTGATTCAAAATCACTGCATCTTCAGTCAGACCGCTAATATCCAATACATATTTTATATAGTTTTTTAGAAGGAATAATGCACTTTCTGCAGATCTTTTCATAAAAATTCATATCGTAACAAAAAAACTACATCCATAATGATTTGCATAAATTTTATCATGAAGGCAAACATTTCATAATCAAAAAAGGTCTCTATCGTTGATGCAGATTTCTATGCATGAAACATCTTTCAAAATTGAAAACGAATCGTTTGGCTGCAGTAACGGATTCTCAATTTTATATGAGTGTGTTGTTATGCATGTTTGATTTCTTTCTTTTTGCACTGTAAGACAAGGCTAAACTACCTTACATATTACTTCGAAGAGGGTCATATACCGCGGACATAACAGTTATACTCAACCCTTACATTCGTCAGCAACGTAGTTACGTTGTCTACACGATTTTTTAAGCCAGCTCAATCCAAACTTATCGTATTATTCTACGATTAGATTTAAGTTTTGTGCCCATAGCGATCTTCATCATGTACTTGCAGTATGAGCATTCGGATGATGATAGTGATGTCAATGTCTACGCCAACAAATTTTTCATTGTCCTGAACGGAACATGGTCCATTTTGAGATATTTATTTTATTACCTAAGATATCAGTAGCAAAAACAATAACTCATAATTACTACTTCTAGCTAGTATTGGAGACTTTGGGAACAAGAACTATGACCAAAGGATGCAAATTATATGTGCACTTTTCTCAACCACAGGACTGTGGCATAGCCCATTGTACTATTAAGGCACGTTATTATTTCAGTTTTGTATTACATAACAAAAATCAAGCAAGCAAACCATTGGGAATTACGACTTCATTCATGCATGACGGTTTTTTATTGTTTTCTTTAACTGAAACTTTCCGCTGTAAAACGAAATTACCATTTAATTCCTACGGTTGACGGTTCTTCTTCTTCTTTAGTGATTTTTAGTTAGTACAAAATGTAACACATGACGCACATGATTTTTACATGGCTAAATACGAATGCATAATGCACGAATATGTTTTTACAGGTTTGTCCCCTGATTAATTTTGAGACGATATGATATTACTGTTCTACTTTTAAATAGTCTGCACAATGACCACGAATACTTTTATCATTTAGCAGCAGCTAAAGTAAGTTTAGGTAGAAAAACCTCATTGATTATTTGAATCATGCTGAAATACAAATAAATTAAGTTTGGTTTTGGTGATGCAACACTTCCTGTGAAGAAAGCCTTGGACTGAAATGGTCGTGTTGTACTTCAAAATGGAAAGAATGCAGAATGGTTGGGAATATCCTGTCCAAGAAACTAATATATATATATATATGTAATAATGCTGACTAGAATTTCTTTGCAACAAAACATGGTGTTGGATAGAGCCAAATTTATATTTCCTGTTGGCGTTGGATCTGATTAAGAATTACACTTGGTGTGAGTAAAGGAAACTTTTAATTGAAACTAAAGAAGCATAATGTGTGGTACATCTTTTGGATGGAAGGAAGGTACTTAATTAACGCTTTGAGTATTATCCAAAATTGCAAAAAGATAAAATCTCGTTCAAACAATGAAGCAGAATCTATGAATTGACAATGCTGGTTATAAAATAGATAGGATGTTTCGTGTAAAAAAACTTAGTCTCTCTTCTGGGAATCTCGTAATTGGGGTATCTAAGACTATTGTTACAGTTCAAAGAGGCGACAAGGCCAACTTAAGTTACTGTACTTTGAATCTGAATTTTTAGTGGGTCTCCCCTGTACCTCATGATTATCTATTATTATAACAACATAACACATGTACTTACTCAAAAACATCGCACATCCCATCGTTCAAAGTGTGCAAATGCAATTTACGAACAGTATGGTCATGCGAATAAGCACAAGAAAAAAGAACTGCACTCAGACCGCATACAGCAATGAATGTCGTGATTCCGGCGCACTCAACAATGGTGTGTGTGTATGTATTTTTGAGCATTATCCATTATCAGTATTTTTGTTGTTGTTATACAACATAATGAAAAAGTGACTTCTTTGTGCGTTCTGTTGTCCTACCATTCATAATGTACCATGCAAGACAGCGTCATCATTATTCTATGTCGTTATAAACGCACAACCTTCTATCTTCCCTTCTTCTGCTCTTTTAAGATTGAGAAGTGCATGGCCGATTCGCACATTTAAATTTCGTTTAAGTTAAAAATACCTACTTAACTTACTATATACGCTCAACAATAGACGAGCAGCGCTTCATTCCTATCCCAATTTCTTGAACTGTTCATACCATTTGGACCTAAATTGTGAGCTATGATTTTTTCATTTTTAAAGTCTAACATTGATGGCAATACTAATACTGCCAAGTACACTTGCAGATGAGCACAAACACTTTTTTTTCAATCTTCAGAAGCATTGTTGTAAGCTTCCTATAATGATGCTAGTTTGAGTCTTTCTTTCTATGCTTCATTCATGTATCTCATCTACTCATTTACAAAAAAAAACAAAGTCATTAGAGTCATGCCGTCGTTTAAGATAGTGTCAGAATTCGCACTCTAGCTCTGGCATTAAAGCTCATTCCTATCTTGTTTCTCAAAATTTGCACTGGTCTTATTTCACATTATCCTCCGAGAATACCGAAAATGTGTACACGACACTCTCATTCTAGTGACCTCGTTCTTTCCTTAAAATCAAATCTTAATCTTTGTTCGTAGAAAACATGCCATTGTTTTCATGTCCTGTGATGCACAGGTCGGTATTACAATAGTAAATTGTAAACGTCAAAGCAAATTCTCAATTTTGAAAATACATGTTTCCGAGATCTTTAATTTCAAAAGTTTGAGAAATCATTTCGCCATTGAAGCTTCTACTCACTCGTGGATAAAATGAGAAAGTTTACTGGAGTGTACACCATACTACTTCTATCATGCAGTGTGGTGAGAACAACGAAAACACATTTTGTAATTTCAGTTTCTGCATGAAGCTCGTAATATGTCGCAATAGATAAAGTGATTGTGCAATGGGAGAAAAGGGAATACTACATATTCATAAAATGAGAAATGAGTGTGGAGAAATTCAAAACAAACTTTTACTTTATTTGTGCAGGGGTACATTAAAGGGGGTGATCAAACTTCTGAAGACTCGCTTGTAAAAAAACTGACAGCAGTTTGTGGGAAAGATGGGATCAAAGTGAGCGTACGTTTCAATCAACCATTCAAAGGAATTGTGTATTCAGATGGTAATTCATTATACAAATTGTATATAAAATTCAAGACGAGAGAGTCGTAAGAAGAATGTATGGGTGCCTGTGTTTGTGCATTTTGCTCCAATGGAGCATCAATATGAATATGAAGTATGAAGGCAAAAAAGTGAATACATACTTTTCACCTAATATATTATGTAATTCACCATACAGGCACAAGTAAAAAATTAAATGCACTGCATATTTTTTGCACTCCGTGCGAACGAGGTAAACTTTGGTGAAAACTGGCATAGCTTCCAGTTTGCTTGTAACTTTTTATATATTGTGTTTCACCTGTCTTGTGAATGATTGTTCCCAGGGCATTATGATACACCACACTGCATCTTCATTGATCAAGAGAAGGACGCCAAACTGAGCTCAGTTCTTGAAACAAGATTCAGGTTGTTTCCGTTTTAACACATTAGTAGTTACTATGCTTACATGATAATACTGAAAATAAGGAATATCTAACTGTCAACTATCACTTTGCTACTTTGATCTTCTTAGCTTTCTTATTCCTGCTGATGAATGTGGTACTAAATTTCATGATCCTGGGAGCGCATTATCTTCGCAAAACGATAATACAAGTGTACAACCCGTGAACGAATTGGGTAAATCTCTTCTAACAAAACATTAATGAAAAATAGATCTTTTATCAAGCCTGGTACTGAAAATATATGTATGTTGAACGATTTTCGTATTAACTTGCATCTTCCATGTACACTATGTTTTTGAAGCCAATGAGGTGTATATGGAGAACACAGTGATGTTTCAACAAAGTCACTTCATTCAAGAGCAAGGGGATTTGGCGCAAACATTAAGATGCGTTTGGCAAAAGGAAATTCGAAAGCCACTTCATGCTACTCTGCCTCTTGCTGTAAGAGGTAAACACAGACAGAAGTCGAACGTCGAAAAAAGGCAATATCTGACGCTGCCATCACCATCTTCACCGTTGACGACTGCAGCGTTATCAAGAGACTTCACAAAGGGGTTTAGTTATCTCACTTCATCGCAGCAACGTCATGCCGACATCAGGAAGAAATTCCAACCAAAAGGTCAAGTAGAGAGTGTGACATACGGCAATAGCAGACGAAACGGAAAATCCTTAGCCCTTCGTACTCCAGTAGTTCCAAAGCTGCTTCAATCCGATAACGAAGTGCTTTTGTATAGAAGCCCGTCCAATTTTACTGCTCTTCCGTTCAAAGCGGAAGACTTAAGTGGGGCAGCGGCCAAGTATCCTTTACTTTCGTTCCAGTCTCAAATTCTTCTTACACTCACACTGCTCAACTTACACTGGAATTTTCTATTTAAGTAGTTCTTAATATGTGAACCGGTGAAAGTTTTTTTTGTATCTTCTAACTTTCTCTGATCTCTTGTCACTTTTTTCAACGAAGATAAATACCTAATAATAACAATAATATTATGGGATGTCTTGAACATGTAAGATGTATTTATACATGAAAGTTGATATTTCACAACAACAAGATAGATGTAAATTACTCAACGAGTTTTCAGAAATTTTATGTATTTATTTATTTAGATCAGCATCACAAGATGTCTACAGACATATATTTATCGGATATTATATGTTGCATCGATACCAATACATATTCCATTTTTATATCTAGATACATGGCATGGTAGACAATTACCAATATTTTACAGTTTCCCATTTACTAATATTACCACACACAACAAACAGAATCATACTTTAATTTTATTCACAAGTAAAATTATCAACATTTTAAAAACCATTCTGTTTCTTTAAGGTGTCCACAGGGTTCTTCCAAGTTTTTTAAATCATATTTTTTGTAAACTTTTGGCAACTCAAAGAACCAAGTTAAATCATAGAACCGAACAGTTTACAGTATTTATCTAAAATTGTCTAATTCTTAAACAAAACATTTCATATTGTTGTCATGTCAAGTTTGTAATGTCAGCTATGTTAGCACAACATTACTTTGTTACTTCCATCGTTTTATATAATTACTAATTTTACTTAAGCTTTGCCTATATTTTTATATGATATAAACTTACATTAGTCACCGCAAAAAAAATTATCCCTATTGTTATAACTATAATCCGTATTTGTTAATTGCATGATAATTGTAGAAAATTATTTGAACTTGAATTAAAGCAGGTAATGATATAGAAAAGAAGGAGTAAAATAAAATTGTTACGACCCAGTACGCCTGTTCATTTTGCATTGCCTAAACACTGTCATGGAAGTTTGGATCAGTTTCAGTTAAGGAACACTTCTGTCTTGATTAATAATCAGAATTTTTACTTATTTTTCTTGTAGGAAATAATATGTTTTCATATTATTTGCAAATATACTATGTGCTTGTGTACTTTCAAAATCCGCTACTTTCCGTTTTCGCATTAAAAAATCAGTGACATGATATTCAGCATGTCAAAATACCTTGTTGATATTCAATCTGATTGACAGGGAAATCTGTAAAACTACATCACTCATTAATCCTGAAAATGGGAGGAATGCGATAAGTTTCATTTTGAAGACGATGATTTTATTGTAGTTTTTCTATCGTGTAAAAATACTTCTAAATTGCCATTTGTTACAGAGTTGTGATATACATAACACGGGACGATTTTCAGTTTCCTTTCTTTAAAAATTAAACTGCACGTGAATTTCTTTTCCTCTGCTAGACAAACCATTGTTGATCAATGCTCATACTTTTATCAATTATTTTTTCTACTGTTTTTCTATTAAGTTTATTTTTGATTTGTTTGAATTTATTTAAACTCTACTCAGCGTATCAATAGCATAAAATGTATATTTTATGTTCAGTATTTTTCTAATCTATTGTTCCTCAATACGTAATTTGGTACAAAAAATACCAGTCAGTACGTTGGCAATGTTTTTTTTCTTTTAGATTTTATCATTCGACATGTCGAAGGCATACTACGACTTCTGTATTTTCTTAAAATCGTCAACGACAGCGTGACGCAGTAGTTTAGTTTTACTCTTGGTTATATTGATGCAATTAAGAGACGCGCTCAGTTAATGTAAGTGCTTGCAAATACAGATACATTTTTAGATACGAAAAAAGCTTATTATCAGATCTATTGGTTACATTTTCGTTAAAAATTTTATCATCAGTTTTTTTTACTAAGTCCATTCACAGATTTTCAGAAGCTATGTGTGTTTATCTTTTTGGTACGGTTCACGGATGTGGATATTTTATTTATATAAACGTGTTTAATAACTTGGAGGAACGTTCACTTGACAAGATTTCATTTTTATATAGCTTATTATGTGTCATTCAGTATACTCATAGTATTTTCTTTGTAGAACAAGTACATTAATCTTTCATATAGATTTTTTCAGCTCATCAATGATTTTTTCATTTACCGGATCAGTAAATTACTTTTAGCAAGTGTACTAACACCCTGTTGCTGCTTAGTGCTTACTACGAATATGTATGCATTCTAATTTAGCATTGTCATAATCTGAAAATCTACATTAACTGCTATCACAATAGACTTAAAAATCCAATATATTTAATAAAGATTTAGCGAGAAAGTCTCTTCACCAGATAAAAACAAATAGAAAAGATTTGTATGCATATGATTATATATTTTTATCGACACCTTGGTGTTTACTTACCTGATTCTTTACTGTTAGTCTAAACGAATTTTCAATGGAATATTCAAGGGAACTTTTTAAACAATATACAACATTTGAGAAAAATGGATGCACAATGCACAAATAGAAGTTTTACCTTATTGATAACACAAACTGACTTATTTCTTTAATTGGTATTTCGTGTGAATAGAATTAATAATCAGTATATTTCACCCATAAGAACAACTGATAGTGCACACTATCAAACAAGACAAAAAGATGAAAGTGATTTACTGATTGCAAGATGTTTTTTAAATAAAATTTTCACACCTAAACATCTAAAACTTGTCGTATAAGATAAGTACCTTTAACCTTTGCTAATTATAATGCGTTCAAGAATTAGATTCGGGACATTGCACTGGGCGTATTTTGTTGCAATACCTTTGTTTCGTTTCGAGTGGAATCTCTAGTTTTCGCTTCATATCTGGTATTGCCAGTCATTTATCCGTTATGAGCGCAACTTAAAATCTTTCGAACATACACAATCTTAATTTGTGTGTAAAGACACATTAAGTAATAGTAAGTAACATATTTTCTGCATTAGTTAAATGGATCACGTAGCATTATCAGTTAAACTAGAAATGTTTAAAAGTTTCTGCAATTCTTGCAAAAACTTGACACATGATATAGAGTAGTATTCTACAGTATGGTAGTGCATCTAGTTTTTTCGCCGAATTGTGTTTTTGCTATTAAAATGAAGTACAAACGGCTATGTATTGACAGTATTGACTAACAACGAAAAAATCTGGTAGGACATGGACTGATACATAAATATTGAACTAAAAGTGTTGAAGGATGTTCCAGTTCCAATGCCACATGTGTGTGCTTTTGATTAGTATCTGTAAAAGGAGAAGCCATACATTTAGTTACTACATAGCATGTATTATACACATTAATTTTTTAAATTCCGTGCTTTCAAACCTGTAATAATTTGGCTTGAAAGGACCTGCCTTACTCAGGCCAAGATACTTAGCCTGATCATCACTGAGCTCCGTCAAATGAGCGTCAAAAGTTGGCAAATGAAGACTGGCGACGTACTCATCTAAACATTTTGAAACAAAATTAGCTCCATATTGACTCAATGTGCATGAAATACGTCTACAAATATTATAAAAGTCCACAGTGGATTGAATTTCAACAAACACATAACATACCCATCTTTTTAGGTAACAGGTACACATCAGCCTTGTACCTTCCGGCGGGAGCATTAAAGAGCTCAATCAAAGCGAGGGCCTGTACAAATAAAAACCAACGTTAGTTAATGGTCTCTTGTATTTTCAAACGGGGATTAATGCTTAACAAACCTGTGTGGCTGCAGTAATTGACACAACGAACGACGGAATGCTGGAACAAGTTAGGTTAATAAGCCGGCCCTCAGCAATAAGAATGATGCGTTTAGCATCTGGCCATATAACATGATCAACTTGGGAACGAACCTTCTCCCATGTCAACTCAGGAGTCCTTAAACTTCCCTGTATAGAAGAAGAAATTCGATTTTATTGGAAAATACATGCTTGTTCAGGGGGAAACCCCTTTCTTTACTCATTGCTTAACATACAACATCAATTTCAGTGTTGGAGTGGCCCATGTTGCACACGATACATCCGTTTTTCATTTTGTCCATGTGCTCACGCGTGACTACGTTTTTGTTCCCGGTGGCAGTTACAACGATATCCACTACACGAATGACTTCGTTCAATTTCACTACTCGAAAACCGTCCATACTGAAGAAGATACGAGCAAATATCCCACATGAAATTAATTAGGACATTTACATAATAACAATGTCAGCAATATACATTTCAGCACATGGATCTCGTTAGTACTTACCATGCCTGTAGAGCGCAAATAGGATCAATCTCGGTAACATAAACAACACAACCTAATCCTCGGAGTGATTGACAGCAACCTTTGCCGACTTCACCATATCCACATACAACTACTTGCTTACCACCAAACATAACATCAGTAGAGCGCTTTAAACTGTAAAAAACATGCAAGAGAACCGCATAATATTATTGTATTGAAATGTTTGCTTTTAATACAAAGCAGCTCATTAATAATGCAAACATTCTTTAGGGAGTCTCCCTGCAAAGTAATTACCTGTCAATAATTGACTCTTTGCAGCTGTACAAATTGTCAAACTTCGTTTTAGTCACGGAGTCATTAACATTCATTGCAGGAACTGTAAGCTTGCTTGCTTTGGAAAGTTGATACAAGCGGTGAACTCCAGTAACACTTTCTTCCACGATTCCTGCAAACAAAACGCAAAATTTACTGCCATTGTTTAACTTTCTCTTTCACTTGACATAAAAGAGTTCAACAAAATAAAGACTAAATCCTTCGGACAGTTCGTAGCGCAGCGTAGATCAAACGATGGAGAAAATTGTTATGCACCATTGAGAAATTCTCAAAGGGAAAACTATGACTCGACACAATCCATTCATGCATTTTCTTACGCACTGTGCTCTCAAGCTTATCTCTCTATTCTCTCATTATTTTATGGGTACCTTGCCTTCACATCGAGGGTTCAAATAGAACATGATCAGACGTTCATTGAAAGGCTTCACAATTAATTTTACCTGTAAGGATACATTGCTTTTTTTAAAAATCTACCAGTAAAAAGCTCTATTAATCTAGTTAGACCCGGTTGCAGACACGGTGCATGTCGGATCTCACAATCAGTGCACTTTTGGGCTATCCCAACTTGTCAAAATAGCTTTCAACCAACAAGTGCAAGTGCGTTGATAGAAAATGGAGTAGGACGTGACCAAACGGATAAGACAGATTACGTACAGACATGCTTCGTATGGTCCAACTCGTTCAACAATAAAAATCCTATCATTTATTTCTAGTTTGGAAACAAGCCAGCAAAACAGGATATATTTTCTATACCAAAAGTATAAGGCTTCGTTATCATCGCCATTACATAATGGTTCTAATACGACTTCTTCTCCGACAACTCGAATGGCAATGATAATTGAATTAGCAAAACTTTGTGTGCATCTTTGTGACAAATAGCATTTCAGATCCGTCAGCACTTTCATTTATGTCATGCATTCATATATTATATCACCTAATCCCTCTAGAAAAGATATGTAATCATAAGGCAGCTATTATTGAATGATGAGAAAAAAATGCTTTTCAATGCCGACTATTTCATACATACCCTTTATAAGCTTGAACATCGCTGGATACTTTTTGAGCATCAAGTGTGTAGCATCACCCCCGTCATCCAAGATCATGTTCGGTTGCCAATTCTCCGCATTCACACACCGGTCTATACACCACCAGAAATCTTCCTCCGTTTCACCTCTCCATGCGAAAATTGGAAATCCTAAGAAAAGAAAGAGAATTGGAAATGAAGAGCCTTTTCATCTAATTGGAAGCATACACTCTACTTTGTCACCTATCGGTTTAGCATATTGTTTACTTTCAAACATACATAATTACATTCGTTTCAATCTACAGAAACAATATCAATCTTGCTTTAAACAAATATGTTTACCTGCTTCAGCCAAAGCAGCAGCAACCTCATTCTATGGAAAAGCAAACAAACAAATGAACAAACAAAACTGTAGAAAATTGCCATAAAAAAGGTGGACTCATGTTATATGCATCTTTAGTACACTTGAACGCATCAATAATGCCATACCTGGGTCGAGTAAATGTTGCAAGCGGCCCACCGAACCATTGCACCCAGTTCTGCCAAAGTCTCTATCAGGACCTACAAACGATAATAAATTGCAATCTTTTAGAGAATCGCGATTTCATTCAAGGTTCAAAGAAATGGCATGTCGCAGTATATAACCGTCTGCTGACATGAATTTATATTGTGTACTATTAAACAAGCATTTAATTTTATATTTGTTAAAATTACAGCTGTTTGTGCGTTGATGTGGGTGCAACCAACAATTTTGGCTCCTTTCAACGGTTTATCATCCGCAGCCCGTTTCCGCAAAGCCACGATCCCTGGCATCTCTGTGGAAAATAAAGAAAAAATAGCGTGTTTTCACATCAAGATTTGAAGTAGAAAAACAGGAAAAAATAAATAAAACTACTTCATAAAAGTTCTTTCAAATACGTCCTCACAGTCATTTCGTTAACCTTTTTTATCTCTGTAGTAAATAGCAAGTGGAGACTTACCCTGTTCTGCGATTTCTATTTCACGCCGACCAAAAGCGTGTAAGTCAATATTTCGGACACAAAAATCGTTAGACCCTTTGCTATTTTTCTGTGCTTTCTCTCTCGGGCTGACATCGTCCTCGTCGGAGCTGCTCCCAGTGTAAGAAGCTGAAAATGAGGGGAAAACATGCAACCTGAGTATTTTATATTCATCCATATGTGCATTCATGTATGTACCGGAAAAAAATCCAATATAAATTGGCAATCATTACTTTCATCAAACCACGAAGGAAATACTATCACACCCTCTTTTAGAATGACAGATCTATTGCATTTTTTAAATTTAGATTCATGAACACTCAAGTATAACCCAAGATAAAAATATTATTGTAGATAATATGGGATATCTACACTTATCCTATAAACGTGCCTGTAACGTTGAGATATGCATCATGAATCATGAACAAGAATACTACAACAATAACGATCACCGTTGCTTGAATGACCGTAGGCTTTTAAGGTTGAATTATTCGGCGCTCAGAGAGAAACATAATGATTTCTCTTTCACCGTCTCTCTCCTTCTTTTCACTCCGCATATTATCTGGTTGAAAATGATACTTCAAAACAGCAACTTTTATTTGAAAATGTGGGTGAACTACTTTTGTAGGAGTAGCCCAACTAGCTACGACAGTGAATTTTTCATGCACGTCTGTTGACATGAATGGAGTGCTTTCATTCCAAAAAAATATTGTACATCAAGATCATGAAACTAAAAGTATAAATCTTTTTTCGATGAATATACCTTTCACACATGACAAATTCAATTTTATGTGCATGGTCAGCATCTGATTTATTATAATAATTGTCTGCGGAGATAGGGCTGATTGTGAGTTTTCATTTTGTATATACATTGGTGCATTGCAATTATTATAGCCTTGCCAGAAAGCACGTCCGTGAATGACAACAGAGCAGATGAAATGATTCATGATCTCAGGACCGTTTGAGGTATATACATTATTACCAATGTCAAAAATGCCAACAAAGGGGAGCTGGTAGTGAGGTGGGTTTGTTTGGCAGTTAATGCTTTTGAGAGTAATGAACTATACCCTTAGCTATTTTATGAGTATGAATCACCCAGACAAAGACAGATACACCCAATCGATTGATATTATATCATTTTTAGCTTCAAACTATTCTGTACTAAAAGACTTTTCTGCTGTCATATTGATTACATGGGACGAAGCTTTGCAGTTTTGCAGTTATGCCTCCAAGGGGACCTTCTATCACTCACATCCAGTTCAGATGTAATGCATGCTTATCGTACGATTTCTTAAGCAATTACGTAAAGGCAAAATAAACGTTGTCAAATAATGTAGTACATGATAGTCAAGAAATGCAAACAAAAATCTAATTTTTAATTAATTAGTTTGTGCAGATAAAATTTTTAAAATGTATTTAACAAGTTATGCCATTCATCTCGTATCCTTCTAATCTAACCATTACAAATTATAAGTTGAACTAATCGTAAGCTGAAATAAAGCAACCCCTAAAGAAAAGCCATGATAATTTAAAAAATCTGAGATTATTAATTTTAATGAGAGGATAATATTGAATGAAATGAAACAACTTAAAACGCTAGCACTAAAAATTGTTTGCAATGCAAAGCAATGTCAAAATAAAAGGTGGAAAAAATTACACGATTATATTGTTTTATATTAACCTTGAAATCCATCTCATATAAAATTGTACCAAATATGAAATTGATTAAAATTACTACTACCAGGCAAAATTTTTATCAAGCTCGTAATTGTTCTTACTCAAATTTATTTCGCAAAAACGCACAACAAACGATTGAAAATAGCAATTTACTGTAGGACATCATGATGGGCAGTTACTTTTTTTGCTCCCAGCCATCGCCCTCATAGGTTAGCTTGAGAGACCAGATCAAAGCGTTAACGTTACTAAACAATAAGCGGTGATCTAATAAACAATTGACCTTCTTCATAAAATAAATTTTCCTTCTGATCATGATCATCATGATGAAGACTGGGGTACTCCAATAACTCACTGATTCACTTATTTAATATGAGATATTGGATCTTGTCATTCGGTGATATACCTTACAAATGGATATTATTATGCTCATCAAAACAAAATAATAACTGGATAGGTGATCAAGTTTTTGGTCCTAGGAGATGGTCCACGGTCATTGTGGACATATTAAATGTAAGGCAGATTATTCGCTTGGCTGTAAATAATTGAAGAAAACTAATTCGCCCTATGCAGAATCATGAAAACAACCTAGGCAGCAATAAATGAGAATATTGTTTAGTACAACATTCGCAGACATAGCCAATGGAGACGCATTAGTATGTAGAAAGACAGGGGGCCTCAATCATTTACATAAATCCATTCGAAAAACAACGGCCACATGAAGCTGGCGAGGTGAGTCACTTGTCTGAGATGATATGCAACTGTTCTTTAATAAAAAAGACAGACCCACGTTCAACATTATTTACTGTTTTTTAGTTCTCTATCATAAAGTAAATATTATATACGCAGTAGAGGAAGGCATGCACTATTAAAAAATATTCAATCCATTTCTTTATAAATTCATGCAGAGTGACAAACAAAATATTCGTTTCTTCTCTCTTTGATGCATAACGCAACAGGACGAATATAAAGTAACGCAGCTACACATATGTATGTAACACTTGAAAATGTCTATTCTCGTTTAGCATGTTATTATACCAAATCGGAAAATCATGACGACTTTTTGATGTTATGACGACATGTAGCAGCACTCCGGTTTTGAGAGTCTGACATATTGCTTCACATATTGCAAAATGACAGAAGGAGAGAGTTCGATGGAAGAAGCTGCCAGTAGCAAAATGTACTACTGGGATTCCAAAAAGTGAAGGCTCACATCGCCCCATCTCATCATTCCTATCTTTTTCGATGATGATCATTTAATGACCGCAGTAGTGTCGCAGTAAACTAGAAAAATGTACGTAACCTTAATACCAATATTGTACAAAAAGGAGCTGCCACGCTCACATACACACGACGTGCGATACGATGATTTGATATAAACGTACGACGAGCTAAAATTTACGCATGACGAACAACAGAAGCTAATAGATCTTACACGAAGTAGAGCAAATAGATGTAACAGATGAACGTCTAGAATCCTGTGCCTGCTGATGTTGCGCTTTCTTGGCAGCTGTATCCAAATATCGACAGGAGGCCGGAAGGCTCATACGCCTTCGATTTCTGTCTTTAAATCCTGATCCACCGGCAATCAACCTTTCAGGGACCTGTTCACATCCCACATTTTTTTAAGTTGTAAAAAATCTTATAATTAATTTTACACTAATGCAGAGGGAAGCAGCTTTGCGTTCTACTTTTATTTTTTATGCACAAGATTCAACAGTAAAACTGATAAAAAGCATAGCATTTTGAAAACACATGGATTTAATCTAGATTATAAATTTTATGTACGATCCCATTTGCACATGTTTTTTATGTACATGATAACATTAGAATGCATTATTTGGTATTCAAGCATCAACAGAATGACACACACTCCAAAAAACTTATAAAAGCAGCGGCGAGCCAACATATCACTTTAATAAACCATAATCATAAACAAAAGCCATAACAATAAAAGTAACTTTCACAATGCACAATCCAACAAAGCTCCACGTAACCATATTGATTTTATTCAACTTGAGCGCACTTCACACTTCCACCAACACGCCACCATGAATAAAATCGAAAAATTGAGATTGAAAGTTGGTCGTGTAAAAGTATATATCCCAAGGCATCAATATCAATTACCATTTTCATGAATATTTTCATATCTCTCGTTTATTGTATATATATTTGCTACATTTAAAGCTTATCAGCAGCAAATAGCACCCCTAAAGATTTACTTCCAAAGCCGGATCCGCATAATAATACAATTTGCATTGTTGTAAGCAAAGCACCACAAATGTATGTATATATAACGCATTGAGTACAATGACAATTTGAAAATGATTGTTGGCACTACCAACCAAAATAATAACGATAATAATATTTCTCCTGCGTGTGTACGTGAATTTAATGTTCTGCTTCTTGTCATGATCTGCATTTGTCTTTATTTGCGAGCAAAGGTATATGATTTTCATTCATCGTGGTGTGGCATCCAGTGAAATGGAGCTGTTTATATTAGTCACACAGACTTGTACAGATATACGTTAGCTCGCTGAGTCATAAACTAATGCATTATTTTTATGACAGTTAGTTCAGTAAAACTGGCATCGTGACCCCATGTTCCCATCTGACCCGCGGTCAATAGGTCAAACATATGCAGACGTGTATGTTAGCTAGTTGAAACCTTCCAGTTAGGAATTTTTAGTAACGGAGATTTGAATAAATACGTTACCCCATTACCTCAGTTGACCCCTGGATTAATATGTCATGCAACATGTTAAATTTTATTTACTGAATGCATGAGGATTGTCGATGACGAGGAGTTAAATTAAATTTAGTCTCGTAACGGTAACAATGATTTCGTCGGTCAAAAATGCACAGAGATGTGTATGTTGTCTGCCTCATTCTGAAACTTGACGGGTTTTTATACTTTATCATGCACAATGCACTAATAATTGCTATTTGAGTTCATGGTACTGTACTCGTCGTCTGAGCTCGATTATTGGCCATTATTTTTGGTACACACCGACATGGAATGCGAATGAACGAGTTTTTATTGTTAGGAACCATAAATCATCGTTACCAATGAACGTTCCTACCATCAAATCTTTTAGTGTTTTTCATTTAAATATCTGTCGAAGCATCACTCTATCAACATCATTTTATCTCTTTCACACCTCGCTTTACATTCAATTCACTTCATATTACCATCCCACCACACAAATTGACCAGTTGCTTACTACAACTGCATGAAAAAGGGGTAACTGAGATGCTTGTGAAATGGAAACGAAAGAAATTGTCGATATTATGATGATGAAGTCATCATGATGATTAGAGGGAGATACTCTAAATATCATTTAATTTCTGTGCACCATGTCTGCATGCATGTATATGTGTAAGGTGTTCAATAATGATCGTCTAATTCGTAAGGGAAAAGAGGCTTCATGCATACATAATATATATATATAGGGTAGTCTAATATGTTTTCTTATTTCAAAAATAGTAAAACAGACAGTTACCATGTCGAAAGCTGAAATTGCAATTTGATGGGTTGGTCAAGATTATAGAATTTTAATACCAATCGCTAATAAAAATAGTGAAACGTCACTGCATTTAATAACATACAGATTTCAATCATACGCATAATATTTTATTTAGCGTAACCACATGTTATTACTTATAGTAGCTTAAGAAATAACATCTGATTGCTTGTTTGATGAATGAAAAAGAACTTAAATAGAATCTCAAGGAGAGCGCATTTAAGGGGAAGCTGAATTGAAATTGAATTTTTGGAGTTGTAAACGACAACTATGTTTCCTTTCTTTAACAATAAATAAGAAAAAGCGCGAGGAAGGATAATTTTGGAGTGTTTTTATCTGTACAGTGAAGCATTCATCCGAAATCCACAAAATTTTGGGTTTCTTCGATTCAATACCCTATAAATCTAACATTATTATAGAAAAGTAGATCTTACACTTCTTTTCACACACAATAGAATTTCATAGAAATTTAGATACAAAAAGTTGTCTCTATCGTTTTTGCATCCTTTCTTGCAGAACGACGTTCCTATAGAGGATTAACCATTGGCAAAAATATGCTTCGGTTGAAGTGTATCCCAAAATAGAAAGCTGATCTGCTGAGAATCAAGCAAGCGGTGGATGTAACCTAACATTTTGTAGGATTTATGAAGGATTTGCAAGCTATGCAGAATTTTACAATACTCCAGCCTTCAGCTATAAATTTAAAACTAAGATTTTTGCCATTTTGTATTAAAATAGTGGATTAGTATCACTGTATGAATTTGCTAGTATTTGTAACGGGAAATGGTGCAATACCTTGTATTTTTGGGACTTTAAAAGCCTTTCTATTTCTATAATATGCATTAGGAGTATCTGTACGCTTAAGTATCCTAAAATATTTGTACATTTTCTCAGCTCGTAAATCTTGAAGATAGTATTGGAAGCTATAGCCTAGAGGCAAGCTAAAAACCACCGATCTGTCTACATTAAAACTTTACACACATAATGTAATTGTATCTTCAATATGTTTGCCAGCGTCAGAACAAAACTAATCGGTTATGTGTATAAGGAAAATACGAAAAGTGAAGGGGAAAAAGAGACAGAGAGAGAGAGAAGAATGGAGCATGATTGAACCACAAGTAGCAACCCAGGAAATACTAAGTAAATAGATGTGGGACATATAGTCCTTCTCTGGAGGATAAGCTCACCGGAAACCACTACCATAAGAAGATACTGTTAAGATTCCTAAAGCCAAAGAGAGCGAGAGAGAGAGAGGGACAAAAAATAAAACATTATTTTTTCTTTTGCTCTCTTAAGTTCACCACACGGTTAAACTAGCAGCGTGTAATAAATAGGCCGGTAAATCGGAATCTAGGAAATTAAATTCTTACACTTGCACTTGGACTGTATTGAGCTAAAAAAAACTTTTTTGTAAGAAAGAGAGGACAGCGGCAACAGAAACCAGAAAATTTCATCATATTTTTCCTCTTGTGATAAAAAAATGTAATTCTATTAGAGCTGACAATGGACTTGGACACGAATCAAAACATCTTGTGAGGAGGAGAAGGGATACTATTTTTTTATCTACTTATTCTCTGAAATTGAGTTTTCTCTTGCAATCTCGCTCTCTCCATTTCGCAATATCACATACATGAAATAATTCCAATCTTCTTATGTGGCTCTGTTATAGAGAGGTGACTTATTCTTATTCTACGGAACCAGAAATCCTACTTCAAAGATTGAACCTCTTATGATGCTGATACACATTTCCCCTACTTTCTAGCGGTGTTCCCGGTATAGTGACGAATGACAACATAAAAGTCGGTGCACATAAACACCGAAAATCCTAGTAAGCAGTAGTGTGTAGCAATGCAGATCATGGCAGAGCAAAAACTTATGCAATACTCATCATGAACGAAGATGAGCACATGACAACAACACTTGTATACAATATGTATACTCTCTCTGGTATCAATTTATTTTGTTATTTTTTTAGCGTCATTGTATTAGGAGCAAGAAAGCAAGCTATTAAGTTAGATAAACAAACGCTACAGTTTACAAAGGAATAAGCATTACTATTTGCTCTCTACTAGTAGCAGCACACATTATGATTATTCTAGCGTACTCATGGAAACGCATAAAATGAAATGCAATTTATACGACATTTACCTCCGAGGAAAGTTGGGATGGATTCGCACTTGATGAGACCAAAGGACTGGTCCCGATCTTTGCGCGGTTGGCATGCATTTTTCCAACGTTTTATTTTCTTGCTTTTCAATTTTGTTTGAAAATTATTGCATCAACAACAGAGAAAATCAGATTTTTCGGGGTCAAACTGTAAAACCGACTTTTAGTATTAATGCTATTACTATAGAAAAATGATGCTGGTGACGTCTGTGATATTTGTGGGAATAATAGAAGCACAATTGTACATAAAACAATAACAACACATCAAACCACACACAAAATTATTATCAGTGAAAACAGGAAAAGGATGATGACGACGATAATTACATCAATTCATTCAAAACACTAGTGACAGACGCGCACAAACTTTATTTCTCTTGCACAGACCAACAATAATAGAGTGTCAACAGGAACATGGGCTGTCTCTCGTGATAGAACCGTTTTTTGCTGTTTTTGTTGTTGTTGCTGCTACTGCTACTATTATTATTGTATTACTTGCTAAATAGTCAGTCAGGCAGTGGCACACACACACGCAGCACTATAAAATTTGCAATGTGTCTAGTTCCTACTAGAATCTCACTTATGGAAGTTTTTAATACAAAGCGTACTCTTTTGTGGCATAATATATCTGCATCTGCAAAGAAAAGCACAATATGAAAAACCGACAAGGGAGCGACGTCGTGGAAAAGAGATGAGCTAAGATGAGATGATACAGTAATAAATCTCTCTAGCGAAAAAATTTACAGTCACCCAGCAAGGGGTAAAACTAATAGCCGTCAGGCGTCAACTATTCAAAAAATAAAAGTAGAAGTAGAGGCTTAGTAACAAGACAGGAGCATTCTTCTGTCATATTCTATCACAATCCAAAAGACTACTCGTGGAATCTTCTCTATAATAGTTGGTTATCATATCATCATATCTGTAAAATGGAAATATCTTTTAGGAGTGAAACTGACACAACAACTAACACCGCAAGTCATCCAGATAACCTTCATGGGGCAAAGCCAGAAGAGGAAACTTTGGTTATAGCAGCCAGCACAGCAGCAGAAAAGCTTTGAAAAGCCAACTGCACAGCACCCAAAGTTGGTAGCTTGTATTTAACTGAGGCGAGTAGACTGCTTTTTTTGTGACTACAACGTGGTAAAATATGGTTTCTGGATAAAACAGCATTTATGTTGCTGCTTGCTAACCGCTACATAATTTCCATGGCTTGAAGAGGAAATAGAAAAGTTATTCCTTAGGTAAAACTTCAAGGCTATAAGGAACTTGCAAATTAAAATTGCATGGTGCCATCAAAATAATTTGAGTCAAATGGATAAACTGAGTCGCAATCATTAATTTGAGAATTAAATGCCAACTAGTCATAAAAGAGGACGAGCAAAATAAACTGTGTAAGGAATGTACATCATTGTCATTATCACGGGCACACCAGTCCACGTGTACTCTCATCCAAAACTATGATAAAAAAAACCAAGAACACGGCCAGACGATCTATTAAGTAACTGCGACAGTAATAGCAACACTACAGATTTGATGTTTTTTTTACCATCAGCTCGACTCATTATCTGCTTGAAAAGATTTCACACGAGTCCTTTAAAACCAGACGGAGGACAGGACATATAAGCACAACAGTGTGTACGTATTAGTACATAATCCCAACTTCTACCTGCCACACTATAAAGATTTCCCAAGGAAGCTTACCTAGTTTGTTTTACCTTGCACTTAGAACGCGAGACTTCTCTCACGAAAGGGAATACGACTACTTTAGCCTATTACAATTGATACTGTCAACTATATAACTATCATTCTTATACTTTGCCACCTTCTATAAGCCTAAAAACCATATGTATAAATACTTTGGCCCCTTATCTTAAAATAATGTTTCACCTAGGACAATGGGAAATGGTGAGAATATTAGTGTGAACTTTTAGACAACTCTTTTTTTTTTTTTTTTTGAAAAATCGATTCTTTGGTTTTTAATGTTTAAATGGTTCCTTCCTGCATCTTACATCCTACTGCCCTTCACGCAGTAAAAACGAGGCTTTCTAAAACATTCGCAACCTTTTATCAGCAGACATACAGTGACGAAGAGGAAGATGAACATATGAACAGAAAATAATAGATTTTCTCCTTGGTTTGTGCCTTCAATTTTTTCTTCTTTCTTTCACTTGCTTTGTTAGTAGTTTGTATGAGAGAGACAGAAAAGTGCAAGGTTTTTCATATAGATAAAAGATGACAGGATACACTATACACAGACTACACACTCGTGCTTCTTCATTTCTGATCCAAAAAATCCTATGTAAATAAAAGAGTAAAAGAAACAGTGTGTGTAATAATAATAAATAGAAGTCGAGCTTGTGTCCTCGTGTGGCTTATTTTCCACCCATTTACTTCTGATGGAGGATATGAATGGGTTTGGGACACAGGGACGCAAAAAATGTAGATAAAAACTGACTAAAGCTTCCCTTTCATTATTGTTTTGTCGCTCTTGTTCCCTTGTGTAGCTGTCTAACTTGTAACTCGCAACTTTGTTTTTTGCAAAAGGAAAACAAAAGAATAACAAGTTGAGAGGTAGAAATAAAGAAGTATGAAGTAGAGGCTAAACAAAAATGATATGCCACCCAGACACACACGCACACACAATTGATATTTTTTATCGGAGTTTCGTACAGGAGAATGTGATGACAGACAAGACAACATTAAATATTATGATGTTTCCTTTAAAAAATGATGCCCCTTCAACCTATACACTGACATCACGAAACGAATTCTTTTACATGTTTTAACGACTATGTATATAGTGAGAAAATACTCGTACCTATCACTTCATTTGAGCCTTATATCCATGAAATCAATTCCAGTCGGCGAACTTTGTACCGACTCACAATGCCCCTATCCTTTAGAGTAGAAACCAAAGAAAAAGACGTTATTAATGAGAATCTCTCTAGCGAAAGAAGAAATCTTTTTTGCGCATTGTCAAGTCAATACATTTCAGACTACTGCTGACATTTTATCTGCGGCAAATTGTATCGTCCTCTCAAATACATAATATATGTCGTAGGAAGATACGATATGTTACTCTATCGTTCCTAAAGCTGTTGTTACACATAACAATAGGCGCTACCAACTATTGTTGCTTGTTAGATGATGACAATGATGAGACTTGCTTGTAATCATATTGGATATGTGTATTCACTTACTTGACAATATTTAATAATAATAAATACACATACATACAATATCATGGCACTGTCGACCACCACCACTCCCACAGAATTTATCTTGATCTAGTAGACTATTAGAAGACATAAAAATGGCAGAAACTCAGTAAGTGAGCGATATCACAGCAACATTCTACCCATGTTACGTGCACAAAGATGAATAAGGGGAAGATTTTGATGTGACGTTTCTTTACTACTGAAGACTTTGGATTTTGTCTTCCTCTTCTTTGCATGGGAATAAATAAAATGCACACATGGCATGTATAGGTATGTACCTGTGTATACCGAATTACAGGTTACTATTTAAAGTGCCAGAGGTACACAATTATACAAATTTGCATACGGTAAGTACCGCAGCACTTTGATATGAAGAGTGTGCATTTGCCTACTTTCCTATTATCTCTTTAACTGCTTTAAACTTGCAAGAATATGTGTCGTATAACTACACCACGTTCAATACGACTATATTCGCTTCTCCGTTATTTGATACTGATTTTTGCTTATTATTATTGTTGCCAGTGACAACAATATTATAAACTGATGCTAGGATATTGCCGTTACGTAAAGGCATAATAAAAATGACAATGATATTTCATATTATGCGATTGTGCAGATGTTTTTAAAAGGTTAAAAATCATGGTAGATACATGCGTCTGTTGAGCATGCTGTTCGATTATATTTTTACTTGACTAAATCATGTAACGCAAACATTCGTATCAACTTCACTGTATAATGAGTTCATCTTTAGTTACATGTTTGGGTAGTGGAATTGGATGAAAAAGACCCTGTAATCCAATTCGACATTGTTGTTACCATCTTATACTTGTGTGATGATGATGAGGTTGATTGTTATCAAAGAATATTAATTGTGCATGTGGCTGTAGTCGCGGGTACATGTGATTGCGTTGTTGTTATTACACAGCATCCAATTTCGCATTGTTAAATAAACGCAGCAGGAGCGCCCACATTATCATCATCTCATTCCTTCCCACTTAATTTTTTCGCAGTAAAAATAGGTTCATTATTACTTTAATGTGGCTCATGTCACAATGCACATACATAGAAGGCGATGGTGTGCTTTGTGCTGATACAGAGATGACATGATGATGATACGATTTGTGTCTTGAATACTTTAGTAGCTCAAGGGCTAAATGTCGCAAATAAAGTTCAGGTAAAAGTTTATTTCAGTTTATGGTTGGAATGAAAATGACTCCAAAATGTGTAGTAATGCATAAGAGGAAAAGCGGGACTAGCAACAGGCAAACTAGATCTGTTTATCAGTGCCTTAAATAATATGAATATAGATATTTGCTGTTGATTGGGCAAGTTATCGAATCATTATCATTACATTATTATTACTGTGAAATGATTACTATTGCGATATTATTTTGACAAATCAAAAGAAAAAACACCACCACCTTCTTATTACTGAATTGCCGTTCTGTTACAGCAATCATGCCGCATGCTCACATAAAATATAGTATTATTATTTGGTTCCTTCGCGATCAAGTCCTTGAGTGTTATGATGATGTAGATCTGACAGTACTTTATGAGGATGATTTTGGTTGGCAACAAGGCGACCTGAAGTATTTGCCTCTAGGAGAATGATACTATTGCAGCGGTGGGTTGTTTTTACGCTACTTTATCTTAAAGTAGCACAAAATGCTTGTATAATGATGACTTTGTGTGCGATCTCGGGTTGTGCAACTTTAATTTTATGTAGCTACGTGCTAATTACAACATGCGTTAGACATTTTAGGACGAACGACCCCATACATTTTCCATTTTAACTCAGTGCTTTCATTTCATTACTGAAAAAAGTATTTCAAAGCATGACCAACCACCTGAGAGAGAACCATAAAATGTTGTCCGTGTTTACTACTTTATTGCTGTCATGTGTGACAAAGGAGAATAATAAAAAAATATATATAGATTTTTGTATTACACATTAATTGATTCTCTGTCTACATCCCAATTCACAATAATATCCTTTCCTTTCATTAACCAAGAAGCTACAAGGAAAAACGTTTTTAGTATGCGTCCATCAAATATTTAAAAAACTTTCTAGAAAACACGCATGTTCTCATCTTCCTAATCTCATGATATGATCCGAGGATCTGTCATCACTCACATAGAGTCTCGTTAAAATATATTTCTAATTAAATATTCTAACAATGCATGAGAAAACAGGAGAAAAAATTTATGGTCACATAATTTTAAATCAACACGTTACTATTGTGAGAATAACATCCCAGCTAATTTCAATTAAGCTAATAATGAATTTTTTGCAATTACTTTCAGGAAACTTTGTAGATTTATGTATGTTTTTGTTATTTTAAACGCCAAATTGTGTTCCATGTGGATCTTCAAAATAAATAAAATGATCTTCTGAATGTCTGAATATGCTATGCAATACACAATGACATTATCTTTCCCATAATTTTCACACATCAAAGGATTGTCCAGTTAGTTTGCATACAAGTTTTCAAGTCTTCCTACACTATCTGTACCTCATCACGTCACATCATCACTCTCACCTTTAAATATTACAAGGTTACATTTACTTTACAGCTTTAACAAATAAATTTGAATAGATTTAGATTTCAGGGTTTTTATTTTCCATTATTTATATTACCCATACCGGAAGCTATGAATATTTCAGAAAACCCCTGGAACCACAGGCTACTCGGTGATGAGCATATATATGTTTCTGTTTTAAGACAATAATACCATAAAACTTAACAGCATTATATCGTCAACCGGAATTTGCTAATACTTTTTGACTTGCATAGCTATGTTTATGGACTTGTCCATGAGATCAACGAGTACGTAGGGTCACCATTCAATGTATACACGGCATTCGTATTAGGGTCATGCCAATCAGCCGCTGCAATCATGTTTTGCATGGACTCGTCTTTTTGCTATATTTTATCCAGAAGGCTAGTAATATTAGCGACAACGTCAACTTTAATATCTGATTTCTTGTATCGATGCGTTATTCCGAATATATGCATATATACATGTTGAATTCTATATTGTAATAACAGGTTAGGTTTTTTGCATTACAAAAGCAAGGACATCAACCCATTATTTCATTAATAATGATATGGTACGAAAAGTGCAAACTCAAAAAATCTATACACCAGCATAATTAATTACCTCGAGGTTTTTCTTACATGTAGATTGTTTTAAATAGTGTGAGCAAGGATACCCCCATCATTCCTTTGATGCGTAAGGCAAGAAAATAACAACGGAAGAGTGCGTCTACTCTGCGTAGTCAACTCATCACACCATCATCAAACAACCATTATTTCTTCTGACTATTTACATTTTGGATTGAGAATCTATTTATCATTGTTGCATTGATTGTTTAAAGAAGCGGTGGTAGGAAAACGAGTGTCTTATCTAATTGCATGTGTCCGACGAACTGTAAGAAAAGAAATAGTTAGGAGCACGCACTATATATCACAGTCAGCAATAAAAAATATCAAGAGCTACTACCAAAAGAGTTCATGATAATCAATCGTACTGTCAAAAAGTCATTAATGGGTATATTCGCAAATAAATAATTGCTTTGGTTCTCTTAACTGCAAGACGGGACGTTGTACCACCATCACTAAAGCGAGCAGTACAGGTTCTTTCTGCATTACTCTAACGCATTTTGAACAACAACCTTCAGGTCTAATGTTGACTTTATACATTTACTCACATAATCCTATCAAAAGATCTAGTATGTATTAAAGTTAAATCATCTAAATGATCGAGTAATCACACAAATGATTCAGATTCTTCAATAATAAATGGATAAAAAGTAGATAATACCCAATAAAACCCTTCCTGTTGGTTGCTAATATAATATGAACCTCAAATAGCACACAAATCGAAACAAACCAGGTTGCTCTCCATACTTCTTCTTTATTCTAGGAAACGGTTTAATACATGCCAAAGTTTTACCCTCATTAGTTGTAAACAAAACAATACTTTGATAAAGTTTTTCAATGGAAGCATAAAAAAAACACATACGTGCACACAAATCAAAGATTAGTATCTTCATCTCAAATCGAACTCGGCATAACAAAGCAAAAGAGCATTATTCCCCTCACGCGCAAATGTTGGCTAATAATATTTATTATAACAAAGTGGGGGGAGGGGATCCATATATGTCATGTAGTGGCCAACATTATCAATATTTTGAGTTCTGTCATATGTGTATTATTTGTACCACATAACTAACTATATCTGTAATCTGAATGGTGCATAACAGGTCAGAAGCGGATGGAAAATGGAGGTTCAAGCACATTTAATTCTCTTTAAGTACCGGAGATGATGGAATCTTGCTGGTTATTTCTATGTTAGATTGCGTTACACATTATTATTTTAGACTTTCATTCAATTCAAAATTGACAAGCTGGTAGTTTGTAGAATACACGTGAAGTACTTACTAATGTGTATTACTCCACACACACACTCAAGTCTTATTTGGCTTGTGGTGCAAGAAGCCAGGTCGTAAAGATTTATTGTTATTACTCGCTAAAGAAAGGTCAGACAAAGATTTTTGTCTTTATATTATGGAATCTTACTTGAAACATAGCCTGCAAGTCCAACCCTTCATCCTCCTCGGATTGTTCAGAGCTGACATTTTCTTGGTCGGACGTCATTTGCTATAGAAGTGGTATATAATGTTATGTTGTGTGTAGTAACTCTGAAGCTGGCCTTAATCAAAATCCCCTCGTCATCAACATGCAATACAATGGTTTTGATTTTGCTCTTATGTCACTCGCACAACAGAGACGTTTATGCAGTTCACTTTGTTACTGTAACATTAAAATAACCCCCGGCATTTCCTTCCAAGAACAAGTTCTTTTCATCCTTGAGAAACAAAATGAATTTTCCGTCCTATGAATACACTATTAAATCATATTTTTCTTATGGCTTTTTAAATTACTTAGTACAATACAATAACAAACGCCTAACTAGACAAAGTTTTGATGTTTTGATGATTGGAAATTCCTTTGCAAAAACAGAACAAAGGTCCTGCAATCCGAAAGAGGAACAAAGGAAACTCGGAATTCTAGAAAAATGCATATTATTGCTTGCCCATAATCTTTAATCTGTTATGATACAAACTCACAGCAGCACCCAAACTAGATTCTGCTTCAAAAGCTATACAGAAAATATCCGTATTCGTTGATACTAAAAACAATAAAAGAAAAACCCATGAAGAACTCTTGTGAAACTATTACTAGACCTAGACATTCTCCCCAACGGTAAGTACGAAGTAAGGGAGTAAAAAGGAAAGGCACCTGGCCTGGCAACTGGTTTGCAGTATGAAAGTACTCTTTATCGAAAGGTTGGTTTTTATCCCTCACTGAATTCCTGGAACTCAACCTAACTTTTATTTTGCTTGCTTTCTCTACATAGTTGGTTGAAGTGTTACTAAAATTAATTTCGTCATAATATAATATCATGCTCATGCAAAAGAGACTGCTCCTACGTGGGAGCTGTGTCGTGGTTACAGAAAGTTAAGCTCTCTAAAATGAACGTGCTTCCTGCTACTGCCATGCACATCATCAACTAGCTTGCAATATATGCATATACATTCTTTGCAACGTAGAGACTAAACGACACTCTAGACCAGCAGACCAGGGTCGGTCCTTGGAGTAGGATCTGATCGATTTTAAGTGGAAACTGAAAGGGGATGTCTACTTGTGCCTCAAGTAAGTAACTGGAATCGGTTGCAAAAATTGTATAAGAAGTGCTCGCCCACCATCCATAGTCGCAACTTTCACTCACCAGCAGTAGTAGTGCCCGGTCAGAATACAAAAATTTGAGAGCATATGGGAAATATGGGACTTTCCTCGTTTTGCCCAAGTCCCAACCGTCTCTACATTCATTTAATACATACAGTAAAAAGGAGTAGACATGAAGTCGTGGGGCATAAAAAATTTTGGAGATGTGATACACAAAAATGGATAATAAATTCGATGAATCATCAAATATTGTCAATTTGGAACTTCATTGAGAAAAAACTTTCAATGAAGTCATACAAACGTGTGAGAGAAAATTACTTTTTTCAAGAACCTCATTCACGCGAGGAAAAGTGCGTACCTAAAAATGCAATGAAAGGTGCACAGTGCACGCTGCTTTTACGATGACTCTGTACCACTGGATCGCTGAGAACATCAAATATCCATTCACTCGCACTCGTACCTCAAAAATGAAGTATTATTTTTCCATGTGAAGGTAATGGTGATGTTGTCAGATTTTCATTGTTTCTTACAGAACAAAGTTGGAAAAATTCGATTTTACAGTAGAATTTTTCCTGCCTCAAACACTGACGAAAGTTTAAGCATACGAAATGATCACGTATATTTGCACGCTTGTTTGCATCCATCTTACTTGAAAGGACAATAAAAGCGAAACAAGTTTCTTCCTCTTTTCTCCACTTCAAACTAAAAAACACAAAAAAATTTTGAAGTGGATACTTTATTGGCAAAAATAAAGCAGCTTCATAACTTTTATTTTACTTTTACCCTGTTTGGAGTTGTTGTAAGTTCAATATTGCTATTGTGTTTAGAGCTTAGAAAAGATTTACCTTTGTTTGAGTTATTTGTGGCGATTAGTGGGCACAGCATTCTTCCCACTCGCACTTTAATAAGGAAAGGAAGTTATAAGATTGAAGAGAGAAAAAAAGGCCATGAAACTAGAGTAAAATGTGAGCATTCTCAACCGTCAACTGATCCGAAAACAAACTTTCTTTCAGTTGCTGCTGCTGCTGCTGATGGGATGAAATATTGAGATTGATATATTATTATGGACGTGCTTAGTGGTGTTTGCTCTGCTCACTTTACCACGGGTCCTACTTGATTTAGTCTTGTCTACCTTCATCATTGATGCTAATGAATTTAATTAATTATGGGAGCAAGATTGCTGCGCCATGAACGAGGATAAAGCTGACACGAGCACATAATAGTTACTAAAACAACGGTTTCATATAGTACAAAAAAACAAGCAAGCTCATTTCATCAGCTGCCATCATCATATCATCCATCTCAAGTGAGAGAAGGAATGAGTAGTGTTCATGCTAATGAATTAGTAAAACGGTTTATCCTTCTTAACTATGATGACAGAAGAGCATCCCTAAATGAAGTGTTCTGTCATCAACAAAGAAGGCTGTTGTTTTCCATTCAGAAAAACGAGACATTTAGAAAAAATGCTATTATGTGCGAAGAGAATTTGCACTGACAACAAAGTTTTCAAAGGAAAGGGAGAATTTGTCGATAACCATGTGGAAAGGGAAGTGAATTATGTGGTTGCATTATGTATAAAACTGGCAGACTTGCCTGAAATCGAAAGCAAAGTTTAATTCGCAGTTGCCTGCGACTAAAGAGCTACATCACGTACATTATGCAGACATGCCAACAGGGCCATGAGAACGATAGGGCTCTAAAGAGCATTTATAAGTCCACTTTAATTATTTTGAAATGTTTGATTAACAGAGATGCTAAGACTATAGCACGACAGAAAATGCGTATATACATACGTGTATGCTTCCCTTATTTTTGTTGAGCAGCCACACTACCATTTAAATATTAGTGATGGCTTTTTCCTTTCCTGTTACTTGCTGTTTCTATTGGCTGAGATCGGTCATCAGTTCAAAAGCCTATGGTTGGAGCTTGCCTCCCCATCATATCGCCCATATAAAAACAAAAGATTTGCAACTTCTGGCCAACAAATTCTATTCCAAACAAACTGAGATCGGTCCTAACGAACGACAAGGTACTGCGTTGTTTGCAGATATCTTCATTTACATGAATATACATACATACAACGTTACATCAGCCAGTCTTTTAGGAAGACTTTTAACGCAATGTTGACAGTAACAAAATTTCCTCCATTTAGCTTGAAAGTGTGAAAGACGAATCTTGTCAACTTGATGACGTCGTTTACTATTATTAAGCACACGCAGAACCAAGAACCCTTAGGAAAGCTTTGCAAAGGGTAATTCTTGCAAGCACTTCATATACAAACAACTCAAATGTAGCTGCAGGAAAAGACTTGTAAACGGAGAAACATCCTTTTAAGTTTTCCAAATCAACTCTAAAGTCAGTCATCATGAGTTCAGTATAGTGCATGAAAATATAATTTTCCCACAAAACATTCAGATGCGGATATTACGAAACACTGTAGTGTGTTATACCACATATTATATAGGCGTGACTCGCATTACTAATTCACATGTTTGTAAAATATCAAGACAAAAAGACATCTCGAAATGCTCGAAACGCTCTCAAATCCCCACAAGTACCGGTAATTATATTACATAGTATTCCACTATTAAAGCACATTTCCATATTGGATGACGGTATCACCACTTGTGCATATTACTTCTCTGTGACTACGCATAATAAAGTGCAAAGTAATAGTGTGTTTGTTTTATGCATATGGTGCTAACTAATCTGAAATTGTGTGCTACTAAATTAGCATGCATACTCACTCAACGAAATTGAAAAGTCTACCAAATTAAAAGCGACACGCCTTCATTGTCTGACTCTCGACTTTCACAGGTACGCTCGGCTGCACAATAATATGCCCAATAGCCGAATATATCATGTACGTATGTTATGCAGAGAAAGTTACTCCGACTGCTGCTGTTTGATAGCTTGCCTTAAAATAGAACTTTTTTCTGCGATACGATAATTCCTTCCGAAACTGAAAGAGTGAGTTTGGAAAAGTATCGATCCAGAATTACCCCTCAAACACACAGCTTGACTCCAAACCTTAGGCAAGTTTTTACAAAAAATGTGAATAATATGCTCTCTTTATTTCTTATCGAATTATCGGTAATATTTTCTCCATTTGAGCAATGTATAGTGGTTTGGGGCTTCTCTTCCTGTGTTAAAAGTTTGTACGCGTGTAGATCAAAAAATACTTTCTTACAGTTTAACTACCTATTTTTAATATCGTCGTTCGCAACAAAAAAATGACCAGCGGTTTCGTTTTCATTTGCTAATAACGCGAGATCCAATAAAGTCTAGTATACAATCACCAAATCTACCCATTCATTAGCCTGATGACCTGGAAAGGTAAAACCGGCACAGAGATGAAATCGTAAACAAGAATGCATGCAAGCATTCAGGATGCAGTATTATATAATATTCATTTTTGTTTCATGCCGTATTTCTATTTGTAAACAGACGTATTTTTGCGGTATTAAAAATATCTGCATGACCTTACCACAAAATTGTTGGGCCCACACCCCTAGCACGTTACTCTACACACCGGTCGTGCTTTTTCATTCCAGATTCACGCTCGCCTTTTTTTCGCAAGTCAGCACGAAGAAAGAGCATTCAATATGTATACAACATGCACACTACAAGTGATGTGATGACAGCAATAAATTATGGGATTTCCCTTAAAATACAAAAACCTAGTCTATTACAAGTCGGAAGTCATTTTTTTAAACGGCATTGAAGACGCTTTTATAACTTACTTAATAAGAATTGATGATTACCGTAAAAATCATTTGATATATTGGATAATTTTGTACTATACAACTCACCTTAAGACACTAATACGCAGAAAAAAGAAGTGTGTTGTACATTTTCCTACCATTTAGCCAGAAAAACATAAATATAAGCATAGTTAATAATACGTTTTATTTTCATTTTAATAGAACTATATTGATACTCTAGGAGTGAAGCCACAAGTGCCCAAAAAACCTGGTAATAATGTATGTATGCTATTAATATTAGAATGGGCTTTAAAGTTTAATGAAACAGTGCTTTTCATCAAGTGTAAAGAAGAAAATACAGAGTGCTCATCGGCTACAACCACCAAACTCACAGAGTAAAAGCACATACAGCATTATGGAATGTGGTAGTGGTGTTGCAGAAGGGCAACACAATATTTTTTAAACCTGGCTACAAGCGACTGCTTCACAGCTCATTTCCTCCTAAAAAGAATGCCGCCAACAATGTCATATTGTAGTTTCTATTCTTTCTTTTAATGCTGAAATCTAATCATTTCAACCGCAAACAGAAGAGATGACGAGTGAGGCGGTGTGCCGAGAACAGATATTAATGTTCTTTGGCAAATTTTGGCAAAAATTAAATACATATTCCCTATATTTATTATTTGATATGCAATGCTATAAAACGAATATTTGCAGAGTAATATCAATAAAGTAATACTAAAACGGCTGGATTAGTTAGTTAAATAATGTATTTTTACAGAAGTATGTATCTAAACTTTATTTGCTTTTATACTGATGTGGAGACAGCCCTGAGCTCTTACAATATCAAACAGTTGTATATGTGATGACATAATTTTTCTTATTTGCCCATGTATTAATCCATCATGCTTATGTTACTACCGCTGCCATTACCAAACACGTTGTAAAGTAGCAACAACACCTTTACCACACGGCTTTTCGATGAGTACGACAAAGGTAGTCAAAGTGGTAGTTGGTGTAGTAATGGTAATATAGCAGCAATTCTCGGTGGCCTGGGTAAATATTGAATAAAAGCTATAAAGGAGCAACTACTTTACTCCTTGGTTTCTTCGTGGTTCGTGCGGTAGACAACACTTGGCTCAGCACATGGACATGAGAATTTTATAGTCACCCATTCTAATTCTAGCCCTTCAAATAAAAAGCTTTTAATGAAAGTAAACACCCTCCTATTTGTACACAAAATTGATAAGTCCACTTTGATGCTGTGCTTAACACCTTCATCATGCACTTTTCTGACTAATTTCTGGACACACTTAAGAACATAATTACCTAACTCATATAAATGTACTCGCTCATGCAACAACAATTTTATACAAAAACACCTCACGGATGAATGATTTGTACGAAGCTCAAAAACTCTATACACAGCCAATTATCCTGCTTTGAAATACGTCGGAATTCTCTTTGGTGTGGTGCAGCTCAACAACATAATATCTCACCGCTATCCCGGTACAGAAGCTCTTTTAAATGTTATCGGTGTCAACAAAAAAATACCCTTATCTGCATAAATCTTTCGAATTTTCATACAACTGCCAAAACGACGGACGGAAGAAATCTCAATGTAAGCAATTTTATCTTTGGTTGCATGTAATTAAGTGAATATACTATCAAATGATTGAGAGCTTTTCTTGCATCCTCTTTTTGGCATTGGCCAGGCAGAGGGAAAGGCAATTGCTAAAACCTTGAAAGAGTGCTGCCAATGCATACACCACACCAGTGTTTCAGTCTTCTGTTTTCCAAACTTGAGAGCAAGTAGAGAATTTATTGTAAGTATTTGGGACAGCCTAGTTTTGAAACTTAGCATAAGTTAACTCCATACCAAGCAAGTTTGACAAATTTTATGAGATGTTGAGAGATAGATTGATGGGGTTGTTGATAAAGATGATATTACTTTAGTAGAAGACTTTTAAAATGTTGTTAAATTAATACACAGCTTTCACCATTCACAATCAGAAAATAAATTATGAACCACCGGTTCCCGTAAAATGAGATTACACAGGGCTGACAAAAAACGAATCAGAGACAAAAGATGATGAATCAAAATAACAAACGAATGGCACATAAACTATCACATCTCAGCAAACACAAGATCCCATAATACTGATTATGCTGGTACTCTTTGTCTTTATCTGATTGTTGTAAAGGGAAGTTTCTCCAAAAGAAAATCTCGTCAACAATAATAAATAATCAGAAACAACAAACAATAGTTATAATAATAATAATGAAAATCAGCAATGCAGGTTCTCCTATTCTCTGGATAGAGTACCATGCAAACGCCTTTTCTTCTCACTTGCCGACTCGCTCACTCACACGACAACACAGACAACAAATCCGCAACAACTCAAAATGAACACTGACGGAAACTGGGAGCTACGTTCACGACAAATACTAGAAGAAGTAGCATGTAGGCAAAGCAATGGTTCCTCGGGCAAACTGCCAAAAAACCTGGCTTTACGTTATCAGCCAGCCACATTACACAGAAAGCGCAACCCAGCGGTTTGATCCAATTGCATATTATATGCATGCATATATGTCCTCATACGACACATGAACACGGCTTACAACAGAATAGAACAACGTAAAAGTAAAGGTTAGTCTAGGCCAAAATCGGCGTGAGAAGACCTTAAAATGCTCTTTTAGCAAAAAAGCCAATGTCGAATGCCACCTTCAACACCGCTAAATATTCTCTTCCCACTCTCACAACAACAGATTAAGAAAAATGTAACACAATCTGAGCACAGCCATCATGCCATAATAACAATAATGCATGAGCCTTCAAAGTGGATTCGTCAATGAAGCATTTTCCCTTTTTTCTCCTCTCTAGCCAGCATATTCTGAGAGACAGCATCGCTTTCAATAGAAGTCATCAATAGTATTGCAAAAAAATGAGAAAAAAGCAGGAAACCATTTCTCTCCGCTCTTTTATCCCCGTTTTCCACGAGCCGGTCGACACACAAGAGACACTCACCCATAAGAAGATTGTTGTTTGATGTTTGTACATGATTTTCGGTTTTTCATACGGCACTCACATAACATCACTATTATGTACTTTGTTACAAATAGGCAAAAAAACCTCTGAAATTTTTCCCTTCCCGTTTGCTCCAGTATTCGTTTATGAAACACAAGTGCATAGTGACTTTCTCTCCTCTTCCTTTGAGTCGTTCGTAATACTTTGAGACTGAAACTATTACTTATTTGAAGGGAAACCTTATTTCTTGCCAAATCCATGGAGTAAGGATGGGACTACTACTACCTCTATCTTTGGGGACTTTGGAAAGAAAGAGTATTACAACATGAACGAAGAAAAAAGGCCGGTGTTTTGTAGCAACTGTGTCAACCTGTGCTACTACTGCTCCGACGAGAGAATAGACTAAGGCAAGAAGTGTGCAGGTATGTGTGAGCAGAATGTATTGGCTTTTTGCTATTTGCAAAAGCAAAACCAACCAGGATACATATACACACATGTTCTTAATGTTCAATATTATAGGGAGGAATCGAGTTGGGAAACGCGTAACGTTTCCACAATTTTCCGCTAAAAGTCATACATACCAATTTCCTCTTGTAAAGATAGAGAAAGCAGGAGAAAGTCTTTTCCGAGAATATACAACTTTAGGAAACATGAGGAAGCCAAGACAAACGTTTTTACAATTATGCTGTTTATTTTCCGCGCTTTCAGCCACGAGTTTAAAAAGCGAATAATATTAGATTATATGGAAGAACACAAACATTCACTTGAGGAGAAAATAATAAAGCGAGTGGGATTTACTTACACTTCTATTATATCACTCATTACTGTCCAAAAAGAAGACAACATATAATGAAAAGAGAAATACGAACCATATACAGGTAGACCGAGTATAAGGGTCCTCCAGATTTATCTTTTGCTTTCTCCAATTTCTCATCATAACAATATGCCTACATAAGAGAAAGTCAAGATGTCGAAAGAAAAGCAGTAAAGTTGGATTACTTTTTTGAAGCCTGGTATTATAGCAGTTGTCTAATAGCAACGTGTTGAGATGAAAATTAATTATGCGATCACGTAATCGAAATAGGGAAAGCTAGCGAAAGCAAAAAAAGTATTTTAATAAAAATGGGTAACAGCAAAACTAGATGTTAGATAACTTTTTGCATTTTTTGTTCGCCTATGCGATTGAATTAATTAACGCTTGATACTTACTGTTGGTAAAACCTGAAAACATTATAATATTCTTTATGAATACTAATAGTGAGTTTCGACATTGGACGAATTTCCACCTACCAATCCTGCTCAGGGAAGGAATAACTAATACATAATACAGCTAACGTCCTTACATGACCCGAAGGTATTCATTAGCCCGGCATAAACCTGTTGAAACAGGAGTAATTAAAATCCATTTTGAGTGTCTTTGGAGGAATATGTGTCTTCGGTTGTTGGACAAACTATACTCTATCAGTCACATGAAATTCTTTTCGCTACTTCATATTAAAATGGTGCAGACTTTCAGTTTTCTTATCTAACCAGATACAAAAATAGAAAAATTACATCCTGGTTATAATTATTCAGGAGCAGGTATAAGGTCGACTAAAGGTATTGAATGTACAATGAAGACATACTAAAAATATACGCTAGTTGGCTGAATGTACTAGTACCAAGAAATTACTAGTTTCGACAAGCACATGTAGTCATTTTACTTGGAAAGTTATTTGAAAACAACGCATCATTAGACATCTCACATTTTTCGTGAGGGTGATTAGATGGAAGAATGAATTAAAATTAGGATGTCCTTCTGAACGAGTTGATTACTAAGGCTTCCCTACTCTTAACAAAGTTTTTTCTTAGAATGAGCATACAAACCGTAATCAACCAACTTTTGCCAACTAAATTAGCAACGCATCTTCATCTTGCTTCTGAAAAGATCTCAAGTTACCCCACAAACTACCTAAAACCAGCAGCCCATTGCAGAGAAAGCTTTCCACAGAAAACTTCACATAACAAACTATCTTAAAGAAAGCTAGAAGGTCATGTCATTAACATCACAGGGAAAAAATTACTCATACTTGACGAAAACTATTTATTTCTACCCAAAGTCTCAAAGTATTTCAGCTTCCAACCGCTTCACCAGAAGTAACCAAACAATAAAACCCGCAAAATTGGGCCGGCAGTGAAGGTCGTAATGATGCGTTTTGAGTCCTGAGGATCGTGTGCTTGTCGTCATGAAGTCAGCCATGTACTATATTTGTAGACAATCGCAATTTTTTGTCACATTGTACCGCAATTTACATCAGGTAGTTTTCAAGTGGCTTCTGTATCGGGATGTCGGAACTATGTATTTAGACAGGCACTCCATCTTTATGGAAAGCATGAACTTTGTTGCCACTGCCAAGACTGGAAATGGAGAGAGTTATTTTGCGTGCGTGGCCTACAGTACATTACGATGTTACGTAATAATAAACCTGCCCAAAGCTGTGAACACAATATTCCCAAAAAAGGAAACATTCATTCCAACATCCATTTTTAATGTAGTCGCGTGAGACGGTATACTTTCAAGTGTATAGAAGAGTAGCCGGCTTTTTCACAAATTATTATTTATTATTTAAAAGGATGATATAAATTTGAATCCAGCCGGATGCAAAACTTCATGAAAGTTGGGTTTTTAACGTCGACCTTCTAAAGTTTGTATTATCCATAAAAAATGGAGAAAATACTGTTGGCTCACCAAAAAGGCTTTAAGTGGTATAAAATCATACAAAACTTTGATGAAGTGTTTTTCTGCAATCATTTTGGCTTTAACAGTAATGCTGGAATGGGATGGTCTTTAAATAAAATTCTACATTTCGCAAAATTATTACCAAGAGGTTTTCTGCTTGTCACCACGTTCATGAAAGTTTTCGCTGCGAAAAACCCGTACTAAAATAGATGGGGGGAACAGATGTAATGGATGTTCATTCCGTTAATGTGCTTGTGACAATTTTTTACACTTTTTTCTAGCTCGTTATGAAAACTGAAAGTGACGGTTGTTCTAGTTGGTATGTAGCTACGGACACGGAAATTCTTAAAGACCACGGGACCAGCTATCCCGAAAACTAGGGATTTAAAAACCCAAATCAGGGATTCGCAGTTGTCATCACCAGAAATTTATCTGTTGGTTCAGGAATAGGTTCGAGAAACTTCAAGGATTTTTAAATACACCTGATAAGGGATGATTTTAGAGGGAGATTTTAATGAAAATATTTTTCAGCAGGGAATGTTTACGATGCATTAGAGATAGAATTTTCAGTGTCCACGGACATTTTGTAAGAGTTTCCACGACCGTAAATACAGGGTAGTCTCTGAGTAGCGAAATGCTCAGGGACTTCCATTTATATACGCTATCTTTATCAATGTCATACACATCTCCACGTACATACATAATAGGCACCCATATGGTGAAAACCTCTTCAGAAAGTTACGTTTAAATGGAATCGCTAGAGATACTTTGTTGGATAACATCATTAGAATTAGCATTTGAGAATAGAGCATTTGCCCTGCCAAGTTCTCTCCAGCCAAATGCAAGAAATACGATTTAAACTTGAAGTAGCGTGCTTAACTCTCTTCAATTTTTGAATATACGTGAATCTTGCCGAATTTTAGAGCATCGATATTGTTGGTTTAATTTTAGTTATTATTATTTATAGTTGATGTGTTTATTATAATAGTTATAATAGTGATGCATGTCAAGCTGACATAGTGATATTTGCTGGAGCTTGACTTAAATAATTAAGATGATTAGAGTATTTAAACTTATTACCGTGAGCGTTACTTATACACTTTATAGTTGCAATAAAAGTAAAATAATTATATGTATTATTGTATACTAAAGTTGAATGCGTTTGAACAAGGATGATTTAAGAACAAAATGAGATAGATTTGGTTGGGAGACCAATATGAATGATGAATGGATAAAATTGCAATTCAAGCATGCTTAACTTTTTACCTTTTGCGTGTTTGTCTACGAAAGATGAAACGTTTCTGGGTGATTCAAAGAAAAATGGCATTATAATTGTGGAATGAGTAGATTACACCTACATATACCCACCAGGTAGATCCAGTTTTAATGTCATGATACGATATACATGTACATGAACGCTTTATGCTTTCCAGCGAGAGTTAATGATGAAGAAGAGGTGTGTGATAGTGATAGCAATGCCTTCGTTCAAAACGGAAGCAATCCCATATATCATCGATTGAGCCAAAAAAGTACTAGGTTTCAACAAAGTCGGTAGGTACTTACCTGAACTGTACGAGTCCGTGCTAGATGCTGAGAGTGATCTACTGCGAATACGAGTGCTTCGCTTGGAGCTAGATGCAGCCTTCGTGTCTTGGCAGCCCTGCAAACACACATAATAATATCACAATTCTTAGCGTTAATCTAATTATTTCCCCGCGGGTAGACTGGAAAGGAGGCGATGTACTATGGATGATAAAACCCGAATATACGTCTCAAAATAAAAGACTGCTTTTGTGAATGTTGCTGCTCTTTCGTGTATTGTGCAGCGAGGTAAAAGACTCGAGAAACTCAATCTCAGACCTAATTCACTTATTTTACATCATTTACTGTTTTAGAGAGACAGAGAGATATTACCACAAGGCAAAACACAATCCACACAACCAATTAAGTTCGTCTTTTAAGTATATAGCCTTATAGAAAGATAAAACGCATGCTCGTGTTCTGAGAATTCGGTGAAACAAATTCTGCACTGCGAGCTTGAATGTGTACTTTTCGTAATCACGCAAATGGAAAGGAATTCTCGGAAGACTATTTTGAATTATAATTTGATTGCAGAGACACTTCATCAGTTATAAGCTACTTATGCATACTTTATTTTATGCATTTATAGGCACTCTTGCCAACAACTTATGTTTCTATATATTATGATGTCTTCTCCAAGAATACCTACAAATAAATCCTTGTAATCTTGATTCATGATTGCAATTAACAGCATGACTACCTCTAGCGTTAAGTTATTCAAAAGGGTTTACTCGAATTCTGTATTATTTCATTTTATGTTCGGTCTCTTTTCCCTATTCTTTGTTTGAAGTAGATACTATTTCAAGAGTACATTTATCTTCTACTTTTGCCAAGGTTTTTGCTCGGCAACATACAAACTTATTTATTAATATGCACTATGTAAGTAGATAACGTCGGCTTTATGATATAACAGTCGAGTTTCTGCTTTTCAGAGCATAATAACAGGTGTAAATAAAATCAATAGTAAATATTGCCATTCAACAAACAGTATATACTTTGTTTGTAAATGTTGACATGCTCTTATTTTCAAGAAACACTCTAGTGTCATAAATTATTAAATACAGTTCCCTTGATTGCAAAATTTGCTTCCATTACAATCAGCAAATGAGATACCCAATATTTACGCTCAAAATTATGATACATTACTATATATCAAAATTATACGCTTTACATAGCGTATGCAATAAAACAATATACTCTTTCAACTTTTAAAAAATTTCTACTTTAGTATGGCATTCCTACGGTTTAAGAATCACTGAAGGTATACGGAACTGAAATGAGTTACCAGGCACAAGTAATTTATCATTTAAAAAATTTTCTTAGCGAGTAACCGGAGATTTTTAGTCATCGAGTTAAAATGGCCGAGATATTATTAAATAAACCATACAAACCTCAATGCTTAAAGTAAACTTATTTTAAAATATATTACAATTAATGAAAGGGCCCTTCCAGAATGGTTTTTACTTCGTAGTGTATTGCCAAAATTTAAAGAGATACTTGCTTGTATTTACATAATATTATCGATTGCCTAAAAAAGTCTAAATTAACAGTTACTACAACAAATTTCCAATTGGTAGCAACCAGACAACTACTATTCTTTACTTAATCCTTACCACCCATATTCAAATTTACAGGTTGTACAATTATTTAATGTGTCTCGTATAATTTTATCATTATTTTTTAAAAGAAACCCTCTCTGAAAGCTTACTTAATAAAGATTTATTTATTCACTTTTTCAGCAAGTTCATATTTTAATGATAGTACTACATTTTACTAGCGAATGACATTTAAACAGTTAATCTTTGATTTTTCTAAATCATCTCAGTATCGTAACCACTGAAGTTATAAAAAGGCAAGGGAACTGATATTTAAAGTGTACCACACCAAGTATTTTCAAACGTTGATTTTCGAAAGTGTAGCTAATTAGTGAACGCCGGTTATTCCATACCCTGACGCACGTACACACTTGTCTTCAATTGTTCAATTGCAATCACATGTAGAGCTGAGCTAGTCTTTTAAATTGCTGAAATACCTGAAAGTTTTAATGTTAAGAAATTTAAAATATTGATTGTTTAAGTATGAAGCTTACCTTGTTCAGTGCATGACTGCTCCTAGCTTCATTACTTGTGCGCTCAGCACAAGTAATTCCTTTATTATCCTCAGAGACTCCTGGTCCATTAGAGATTTTTGCGTCTCCAGCAGCATTGTTATTCATGTTGGTAGACAATTGATTTGCAAGTAACGGCTGATCTCCACCATCAGTGCATTTTCCATTACCGTCAGCCATGATCACGCCTATTAAAATAAATCACACACTTCAATTAATAACTTGTTATCCACTCACAAACTTGAATTAATACAATCAACAATATCATAAGCCACACTACATATAAAATCAAAAAAAATGAATGGACAAAATTAATAGATTAGGTACGAAATGATGATACTTTTTAATTCAGAGACGAGCCACGGAATTGCATGTTGTGTGATGTATATTTATATCATATAGGTATAGTGTGCGTCATGAAAGGATTATTTCAAGTTAATATTAATTGGCCTCTTCTGTTACAGCGCAACGAAGCGATAAGGCACAAACATTTAAACCACCACAGAACTAATGTCACTTTATATTCTACTTGTGTTCATGAAACGATAGAAGACGACAATCCCTAAAAGAAATTTGCACGCTCACGCATAAGTCTCTTTTTAAAGCAACTTAGTTAACCATAGTCAGTCACTGAAGTAGTGTGCGGTTATAGCAGTTGTCAGTGGTTCTCCAGCAGCAACAGCACTTCCTATCTGTACACTTAATCTTTTCGTATTACTCTAAAAAATCATGAAGAACATGACATGACAATTTGTACCAACTCCCAATAATATCTATTCATGCTTGTCACCATTCTTAATGTCGGTTTGTGTAGTTTGTATACAAGTTAGATATTCTCTAGCTGATCATCACAGTCGCGTCGTCGTCGCGTGTGTACTTATCCAGTAATTTTCTTTCTATTTTTTGTGTTATCTGAGAGTAGTGTGGTTGTTGGCGTGGCGAGTGTGTCTGCCACTAAAACAGCATAAAATGCGCACTGCCAGCACAAAAACTTAAAGAAAAGTTTGCCTAACAACTATAACATTATGTGAGCGCCGATTATGTATGTTGTACAAACTCGGCTTTGTTAGTTTTCTATCATCTACATAAAAAAGTGTTATGTTATGTTATGCTCGTAATAATAATACTTATAAATGAATAAACTTACGTAACTCCTTCATTCCTCGAAGAAGAGTCTCTTCACTAGCAAACCAACCAACCAACAAGTGTACAAAAGAGTGTTATTTTTTACTCTATCTATCTCTCTCTCTAGCTAGTTGAGTGGCAAGTAGTAAAAAACAAGTATGTAAGTAAATTGTAGATTGATTCGAGCAAAACCATCTGGCCATATATATCAGATGCAGATGATTCTCTCTTTTTCTCTTAATGTCCTTCCTGCCATTTATTGTTAAGCTGCCAAAGGCTTCGTATAGCACGCCTTGTGCCACCTATTCCGACATTATTGGTCGGCGAGGGAGATCATATGAAATACTTGCTGCTACTTCATTGAGTAAGTGCTGCTGCTGGTGGAGAGTAGAAGATAGATGGATAGAAAGAGATGCCTAGAGTCTATTTGAAATTGTTTTGGCCGAGTGCGTGCATGGAAGACGCGATATTATGGAAACATGGTGTTGATGGTAGAGAGAAGGTTGAAAAACGCAATGCTCTTGATATGACTACAAAAGCACTGAAAACTGACTGTGAAGCCTTTTTGAAAAATTTGCATTTTTACTTGTGAACATTTTCTAAACAAGTGGGAACAAGAATGAAAGAAAAAAACTGTGCGTTTTGATTTGATCATTCAATTTCTTTACAAAGATTTCCCAATTAAAATGCTTATTAAAGACACCTTGTCCTTTGTTATATGTTGGTGGCATTAACAATCAACATAAATCCATACACACGCACACACCTTAATTATGATGATATATTGCTCAATGAAAGATTTACTTAATAGTATTTTTCACATACCCATACCAATATTTTCAGTGGCCATGGCTTCCTTCGTGGTGTCTTTCTCGCCAGCTGCAGTACAAGTTTCCTCCCTGGCTGGCTCTTCTAGACCGGAGGAAAAAATCAATTTCAACTCATAATTCTCAATTTCCATATGAATTAAAGATGTTACAGTTAAAATTGCTGGATGAGCCAAGAGGAAAAAAGACAATTGCGTACATAGTTAATGATATGTATGCATGCTGCTGGAAGGAAACCAGCCAACTCCGTAGTTTCGCCGGTATGAATTATGCATGCATTGCTGGCATGCTGTGAAAGGAAATCGGTTTCTTGGGACTCGAGCATCAACAACTGACATTTGTCAACGTCACTCGGAATGAGAGAGAGTGGCGAGCTTTTAGCAAAGAAGCCTTTTATGAATTGTGACTTTGGCATTTTATTATCATTAAACGTCTCCTGGGGACACGTTTTGCTGTATTACTAATTATTTCTAAACACTTAATGCTTAGACTTCGTCATGATATCCTATTTCAATTTCATTAAAACCTTGCTGGCCTAAATCGATATATATGTAAGATGACCGGAGACTTTTATTCAGATTAGGTTTAGGGCATGGCATACGACGGTAAGCATTTCATGTTGTCTGAAGTCAGTCATCTGCATAGCTATTCAAGGAAGAACTGCAAGGAGTAAATAGTGGGCATCATCAAACAAAGAAAAACACTTTTATTCTTGATAGCCACACGACTAAACTTTTTAATTTGCATCCATCACCTTTGAGATAATTGAAAATGCAAAGGATATTTTGATATTTATAACATCCCAAATCACTATCGATATACAATATAAAGCCAGTCGTTTTTACGTTTCAATTTTTTCTCTCAAATAACATGTATGGTTGCAACTGTCATGCTCAGTTTGCATTATTTACAGGTATTAATATTATAATAGATGTATGCACACAATCGAACGTTCTAAAAACTTGGCCGTTTAGAATTTCAGATTTTCTTACATATGAATAATCACGAACCAAACCAGGCCACGGTCAATTGCCAATAAATGCATAAAATATTTAATATTCTATTTGTTAAGGAGTTAATTGTATTTATTTGTATTGCTACATTGCTATTGCATGTTGCTGATAAGAAGCTATCTTTACAAGAAAAGGTGTCGATAATGCATCCGTCCCCCTCTACCAAAAAGACATGCTCAGTCATTTGACCAAAAAAGCACTCTATCATCTCCTCCGTTTTTTTGTGACTCTCTCTCCCTCTCTCAATGTTTGCACACGTTTTATCATTTTTGCTTAAAAAAGAGGTGCAATTTGCTGTTTTTTTGCTTTGCAGTTTTACATTTTATTAGCCTTGAATTCCCCTGCAATAATATAATGATAATATGCTATGTCGCCAGGCAGACAAGCCACGAAATTATGAACGTGGTGTTCGCTTGTAGTCAGCTAGTTATTACGTCTTCTCCAAACTATTAATAACACTAGACGTCAAATATTGGCAAATGATAGTGTGTAATCTCTAAAAGGATGTACCTGACATATTTGATATTATGAAATTCAACATTTTTATACTATTAGGCACACAAAATGAAAGGAAAAGTAGATGTACCACCATCAGTTGTCAATTTTGCATGTTTCATGTAAAAATTAAATGATAAAATTTTGGAAATATAAACATTGTTACCTTTAGGTTTACTCTTTTGCAAGCCTCTAGGCCAAACTCTACTGACGAAGCGTATCGGCATGGTTTAATGTGTTGTCAATTGCGCGACTGACTTTGCGTCTAATTTGTAAATCTATTGTATCACCAACTAAAGGAGGAAGAGATTTGTAGATAAAATCCCTTAATTATAATTTCTCATGAATTTTTGTCTCAGTTTTACAGAACAATACAAACTATTAACTCTCAGCTCATCAAGATCTTCCAACCTGCTTTATCACTACTGAAATGACGATTGGCGTGACGTGGAGTAGTTTCAGGGACATGTACTTTTTGCAGTGTAAAGAATTTGACGGCGTCACATACATAATCGATGCAGTAGAATGACAGTTAATAGTACAATACAGAAAGCATTGAATTGGGGAAGTGACTTGTTGGTTTCTCAGTCTCAATACTGCAATGCTGAAAAAGTTAAAGCTAACTTAATTAGTTTAAGTGAAAAATGAGCACTGCGATTCAATATTTAAGCACAAGTTTAAGATGGTTCCAAAAGTGCTTACGATTGGCATGTTTTGTATGAGCAATAAATAAATTCGACTACAATACATTTACTGTTTCTTCGAAAATAAATCATTGTGTCGAAATGGTTATTCGCAAAAAACCGACATGTGCTCATATGTCTATAGTATTCATAGACAATAATATGTTTTATTTAATGCAAAGAATATCTGCAATTAGTCAGAGTAAGTAAAACCAAGTGAACCACGCATCCCGTATAGAGCCGGGCTCTAGCCATATATCGTATAAATCTGGCATACATACCTATGTAGACATTATACTACACGCATAATATTCTTTTGTTGTAGTATAAACATTTAGATGAAGTTAACTAACAAAATGCTACGCTGCTTCAGTGTGGACAATGGTTGGCTAATTGTCTTTTTGTAATATTAAATGGTAAAGATATATGTAAAGGCTCTCCGACCTGAAGCAGAACGAATTAAATCAATTAGCCAATTGATCAGATAATTTGTACATAACAATTCCTTTACCAACACTCAACATCAACGTAAATGAGAAAAGGATGATTTATTTTAAACTTACAAACTAAAGGACTCCTATGGTCAAACATTCAAATGAGATTTTTTATGTATTTACTGACACACTCTCGATGACAGTCATTAGACAGACCTATGAATATGTCATAGTATGTCATAGTCACTTAGTCCTATTATCTAAAACATTCCTGTTCCAGCGTTATTTTGCGAACTTACTTCGGAATGAATAGAACACTTTGTCATAATATTTGAATACCCATTTGCATCCAGCTACCTTGCGTGGGTGCCTATATACTTCTTCCAAGAATTTATCATACAATACGGTAACAACTATAGTTCATGATACATTGAACACAGGAATGGGAAGTGGGAAGTAAAATTATGTATGAATGAACAATTTATGTATACAGTCATAGGGATACAAAATATATATATACGTACCTAATACATAATATGAAAACGAAAACTGCTTAGAACTGTTGTAGATTTCATCATATTATCACGTAGTATAAAACATAAATGTCATTGTGTTTAGAAATATATTATTCTCACTGCAGTAAAATGAAATAAATCGTGAAGTTTTTCTTCTCACTTACACGTTATAACGCCCATATAAATCTACTCTATGACAAAAAGCAATTTCTATGAAGTAATACCAGTAATAAAAATAATTTTAAAATGCCAAGTTACTTGGAACAAGTGTTTAAACGACGTAAATATGTATAGCTAACGTATAAAAAAGTTTTGACAAGATTGTGAGTACATGAGGATTGGTGGATTGGATAATTTCGGTAATGGATCTTGCATGGAAGCACATAAAACAATACATCGAACATCCACTTTTTTCTTTCTACTACTAACGCTAATCCGGAGCTAATAATTGCGTAATAATTCGTCGCTACAAGATGATATTATGTACAACTGCGCATTTCCCCCTAAGTTGATTGGTAGTAAAGTTAAACATCATCACCATCTCTCATGTTACAGGTTTTAATTTTCGTATCAACCTAAGAAGGTTATGCATCAAATCAAAGTACAGCTCCAACAACGTGTAAAGTGTGCATGTTGTTAAATACGTTTAAAGCTTGTAAATACATTTACCTAGAATCCAAAACTCACTAGAAAATTCTTATGCATTTTATTGTGTGCCGGATTTTTGATACTTCATATTAAACTAAAATTTGTGTTTGCGGTATTATCAATAATTGGTTTCATTTGAATTCGCGAATACCTGGATATAGTGGTTTTTCAATACAAGTTTACAGTTATAGGTTGTCTGAAATTTATAAAGCGTTTGTCAACAAAATCATATCGGTTGCAAATGGTTAACTTGATGATGGAATGAATGGTTAGCAAATATGAATGAATATGATCAAAATCAAACAAGATGTTAACAAAATTACTCATTCGTTTTACCATCGGGTTAATCGAAGAACAAACACACTGTGAGCAACGCTGCAAAATTAATTTTATGCAGTATTTGCTTTAAGATGATTGACAGTTTATTTAAGATACGTATTGTCGTTCATGAAAAAGTTACCAATTTTTGTTGAGATGAAACACATCGATTAGCGTACATGTCAAAAACAGCAAGTAAGTTTACTAATGACTCGTCATTAAGTGACTCTGGTTTAGCAAGAAAGATTCAAACAAGTTGATAGGTATACATGAGCTAGTTAAAGTACTTAAATGAACAGAGCAAACGAAATGAAATTGACCGAATAATCAAACCTTTGTTTTTTAAAGTCTAGTTGATTACAAACAGCATCATTCAACTGTTATAATATTGAATAAGAAAATTAAAAAATCAAATTAATTCCGTCAATTTGAGTATGCCAGCTATTTAAGGATCTAATGCTTGAAACTATGCTGGTTAATATTTACTTTTATTTCATCTAGTGTCTCATATGCTTAAAGTTTTAAGAAGGATAATTCGATTCCGGAACACGTAGCTATAGTAGATTGAAGATGCCTAATGATGTGCAGCACAATCCGGAATCTGAATTAGTATTAGTTACATAATAATCCGTTATGCATTTCACTGAACAAATCATTCGCATCAATACGCATTCGACAAAGTTTGCATTTAGTAAAATAAAGGTGTAAAACTATGTACATCAAATTAACAAAATGGACGGGTATTTCGTCTACATGCTGACAAAGCAAGCAAAAATTTCATCTATCTCCAATGTCCAATTGGTCTCGACAGTCGATGTGTAGGGTAATAAGGAGTAGGGAGATCTTGCAAGATACGATAAAAATGGGTACATTAACATTGTACTGGTTTGATTACTAATCTGCCAAGCGATAAGACACGAACCGAGCGATAATAAGACATGTTTATGTAAATATGTTGATTCTGTCTGAGCAATTTCAAAAGAACTCGTTCAACCATTCTTGAATTACAATACATATAATCAACATACATAAATAGTTGTTCAGTTCAAAGAAAATTCAATTCCGATATTTGGCTGCACCCTCAAAATTAAGAACAGGATTTGTTTCCATTTTACAGGATACTGATGCCGAATTTTTATGGTTTGTAAAGTGCAGTGGTAATAAAACTACAAATAATACAACCTCAGAGACAAATCTTCAAAAGTAGTTTTTTTGGGATGGATGTCTGTAAGCTTAATTCATGTACTGAGCAAATAATGGACTCTCATATTTTTACAGTCCTGTATTTTCACTGAAACGACTTTTGACTTTGTTATATGCATACACCTCGATTTGTGAAAAGTTATAGGTGGCTGGAACTGTTATGTATGCCAAACTATATAGCTAAAGGCAATCAACATTCAACATGAAATATCTTGTACCATTTAAAATTGAATTAAATGACGATGTTGTGAGGACAAAGTTTTTATCATGTCATTCAAAATGAAACCATGTTGCAGTACAAGGTATAAGATGATGATTATCCTGATGTATTTGAGAATTGCAGTTCGAAAAGATTTTCCTTCAAAGCATGCCTTCCTGGTTTATAAATAAAAATTGTACGATAAATGGTTGTGACGCTACATGTCTTGTAAAAACGGTTGTTGTTTGTCGTTTTATTTTTTATATTTCAGCATAGATTGAAGTATTTTTAAACAGTAACTACGCTATAACATAACAGGTATACAGTTTTTTACTTCATTTACCTGCAAATACACATTATATATTGTACGATGTTTATTCTAGCGACATCTGACAGTGTTTAGGAAGAAGTGTTTTCAAAAAAATCAAACAAGTAAATTCTAGCCCTTTCGTCTCCATTATATTACCTTTAAATTCTTAAATGTACATTCTAAATTCTAAAGGAGTACATACATTAAAATTAAGCCCATGATTTGTGCACAATGTTTTAGCAATCTTTGTGATTAATCCTTTCATTCAAATTTTATTCATTTGTAAACGTCCATTGAAATCCGTTTTGATGATGAATGATGACAGTCGTTTTCCAGAAATATCCACTGTTATCAAAGATTTCCAACGAAAATTGGAATGTTCGTCATTTAAAATTTTAAGTACATATATAGTACGGTTACGGTTATTTGAAAAAAATTCAAGTTAGAAATTGTAGCCCGGCGCATTTTAATTCCAAGACAATTGGAAGTTTCTTAATTGTATACTGGATTCTGAATAGCTAAATAACATTCAATATAAAATTTCTTATTGTCCTCAAAAATACTTACAAATATATAAATTGAACATAGTTCATTTTTTTCAATAGTATATAGTATTTTTTTAATATGTAGCACTTAATTTACAATAAAAGATTTTCTGTTCCCGTCATACATTTTGTAAAATAGTTCTATGAGCTTGAACGGATATATGGGTATCGGTAATCTCTCGGATGCCATACATAGGTAGTCTATTTTATTTATATTTACTCTTAAAGTATTTAGATTCTATACACGCTGGTTCTTTATATTATCTATTTTATCAAGTTTGGATTAACTTCTACATTAACATAGTTTACCATTGCGTGTAGGCAAGATTCATGCGCGTTACAGCTTACAGTATAATTGCATTGTACCACGTTTGCACAATATTGTATCTACGACATCGACGCGTTCTGCTGCATATCAGTTGACTCCATGGGAATAGAACACTTCCACTATATCTTCGTATTTTTTGGGGAACTTTGTTTCCTTACAACTGAAGCAGGCTGCACCAAAGGCTGAACATACGGTTAACCGTAGGAGGGAAAATCTGGGTAGCCTTGGATTTTTTGTGTGAAGCTCCAGCGTCTTTTCAAATCCTGCTCTTAAAAACTCCCACGATTTCCATACAGAACCCACACAGACAATAGGAAGGCCATAGATTCCTTGGTACAGGGCCTAGGACAGATGACAAAAATAAGACTTTATTGTATGATGATCAAAAAGGCTGAACTTAGGATGTACTAACAGTGGCGTAAATTATACGGTAAAAATAAAACCAGGCTGTGCATAGCTTGTACTTTACTCACTGGGTCAATTTTAGGACTGACAGCAATCAAGTGTCTGGCCAAAACTTCACCGGCCATTTCGAAGACATGTTGACACAACTCGTCCCCATTTTTTGCTCTCTCTGACAGTTTCTTAGTCAAGCTGGCGTAAAAGGTTTTATCAAACTTTTCATAGCTATGTTCTAGGAGAGTGGATCTAAGAGATTCATAGAATATAATAAATACTTATCAATATTTTATATCATTACTTCTAAATAACTTAAAGAACATCCATTATTCTAATTCTCAGTTAAATATTCATGCTGAAACCTTGTAGTTATTTCAAAATGTTGCTGGATTGCCTCCCAAACTCCTTTCGTCGAATAAGGTGCCTTTTGGAAGTTGTCTTCGTCGTCCATATAAAACTTGATTGCTTTATTTGCAATCCACCAGGCTTTAATGTAAACAGTAAGCAAAATTTTTTTATGTGCTTACAATTTGTATTTGTTTACGTTTCTTTGTTATTTATAAGCAATGTAATTGCGTAGATTCCAGATTGTTTACCTGAACCCTCATCTCCTAATAAATAGCCCCATCCACCGCATCTGGCTTCGCTTCCGTCTGGATTGATTAGCAAACAGTTTGATCCCGTGCCGGATATAATGACAATGCCTCCTGTTATTTCAAAACAATAAGCATCGGTCAATACACGTTTGCATACAAACTCATCGTCGGTTGTAAAAATACTGGGATGTATATAGGTTTCTTGTATGTGTTCAGAAAACTAGTGAAGGGACCTGCATCTGACGCGGCTGCCAAAGGCCCCTTAGTATCGGATGCAATCTCAATGTGATCAACATTGGTCATTATCTGTGTGAGCATTTGTTTCAATTTTTTGTTGGACTGCTCGTCCTCACAGCCACTCAAACACAAGCCCTATCAACATAATAGATTCCCATAAAGACCGATTATATGATATGAAAAGTTATTGCAAACAATATAGGATCAGAGTAACTCTCGCAATCTTACCAAGCCTGAAAGCGGCTCTTCACCTGTCAGTTTCGCTTCCTTCATTACAGCAGTAGTCATCTCACGAATTCTTTCACAACATTTTTTCATCCCTAGAGCCTATGAAGTAAGTTTTTAGTCACGTAAATTTGGTTGGCAACTTTCTCCATGAAATGAAATAGTAATCATTATCCTTCTCCATCACTCTGAGAAAGACAGATGTCATTTAGCTTACCCACAAGTTTGAAGAGGGCAAGTTTTCCAATTGCGCTAAGATGTTTCCATTGTCGTCCACAATAACTGCGGTGGAATGAGTTGCTCCACTGAAACACAGAAAAGTTTCCAAAGTTTATACTTGTTTTTCGCTTGCATGTAAATATTTCGTTGAAAATGTATTTTCATGGAAATCTGGAAAATGAACTTTCTCCTACTACTAAATATTTTGCTACGCTATATGTAATTCGCTTTGGCAACGTAGTGCTAGAAATCGTAGTCCTCTATGAGAGTTGGAAAATAAATGCACACTTACACTTACATGAAGTAATGCTACTTGAAACTTCATATTCGGTTTATATGTTTTTTAGTGATATATCTGAATCTGACAATGTGCGTGTCTTTGAATGTTTGCGTGTGATGTACTATGCTACACGTGTAGGTGAAAATTGGAAGTATATATGAAGTAATCAACACACAGTCACTACTCAACAGATAGTCTATCATTGACAGGAGCTTACATTGCATTGTAATCTCAAATAAAGATACCAATATGAAGTATATTATGCACAGTCGATGATATACAATGGCAAAGTTGTAATTAGATTTTGGTTTCTATACGTCGATTTGATAATAATGCAACACTAGATACTTTGGCAGAAACGTCATGGTTGTTTGAAAATGAAAATGCCTAAAAGTATGAGTGTTACATGGACAGAGGTTCCGAAATACAAAATACAATTGTATTTATTACATGGAAAGGTAGCAGTAACAGGTAAGGTAACCACGTCCACTAAAGCTTTCAGTGTGTTAGAGTTACCACGTGGTCTTAATATTGGTTTCATATGAAACAAAACAAATTTGAGAATGCTAATTTTGCAATTTACATTAATTAATTATCATGCACCTTTCAGCGTTTGTTTGAGGGTGCTTGTGCTTACTGCTTGCGTCCTTGAGAAGGGAATGATTTACTGAAAGAGTAATCAAAGATAAGGCATTAAATGGATCAGGTAAAAAGTAAAAATTCTCATCTATACATAGTTCGTTGTATCATCAAAAAAGTGATAAAAAAGTTGTGTTGACAGAAGACAGACCAAACAACTTGTCACATAAGCCTTGACAATGAATGATGCCACTTTTTTGTCAGAGAAAAACCTGTGTTGGGTTGACCATGACCAAGAATCCATTCTCAAGGTGCTTGAGTTGAGTCATGACTGACACATTATTTTATGCATTATGCGTAGGTATATAACCTCTATATTTACGTTTTATACCAGAGGCATTCAACTTCTCCAGAGATTAACTCATGACACGATGTGTAATCTCACAAGGTGTATCTGCTCACAATAATTAAAAATAGGAATTGTGCGTAATGCGTAAACAAAAAATTCAATGTGCTAGGTCACGTAGCACCAGATCCAAATATTTAACAGAAAAGTATTTATTGTAAACTGTAAAGATTGTAAAAACCATCTTCATGTTATTGTCATAAATATTATTTATGTCAGATAAATTTATCATGACAATTAGTGGTTAGTCCTAATTACCGCTAATTATGTTCTTGTTTATCAATTAAAAGATCGTGTAATACAACTATTACTAATAAATAACTTCTTATCATCATTCAATGGCAGTTACAACTGATCAGTCATAATATTAACTATTAAAATCTAATTATGAAGAAAGGCTTTACCAGAGTCGACGCTGCTGGTTTGGATTGCCTTGATTGTGTCATGCGTGAATGATTTATGTCGTGCTATTTTTAGAGAGAAATGAATACAGACGATGCTCATTTTGCCCCAAAAACGTTGAAGTGCTAATGTGCACACTAGTGCACAGCATCGCTACAAGCTCAAGCTTAGCAGAATGCTAGTTTCATTCATGTGTGGCAATCTATATTATCTTCTTGCAAGTTACATCTTACATATATTTAATTTTAGTAGCGTTTATCAGCTACAAATTACACTTATGAAACACGAAACTATACACATTTAAAATTAACTGTAGTATCTTGGCACCATTGTAACATGAGTATTATGGAGAGAGGAAAAAGCTTCTCGTAGCTTTACTTTGTCAGACCATCGCCACCACCACGACTTAATCACCTCATTCGTCATCAAAATTTGGAAATAGTATATCTAAATGACGACATTTCATTCAGTTCGTTGCTATGCACTAGACTAGCTTGATAGTTTCAATTATGCATGTTATATCACCCGTAAAATGAAAACCGTGAAACTAAATTTTCTCGTTTATCAACTTAGTTTTTGTCTATTATTTGTCTAGTTTGTCTTTTGACATTATCTCCAAGGAAATGATAAGATGTAAGATGCGCTTACAAATGTTTTGCATGTTATAAATGGTGAAATGTTGCACTGAAGAAAAAAAACATGTACACTACATAATATCTGAGAAGGAAGTTACTTAAACAAATGACTAAATAATAATATAAGATATGCTTTCTTTCCGTCATTTCTAATTTCGTAGAATTTCGGGCTCATAAAAAATCCTGAAAAAATCTCTAGGCAAACATTAATTACGGTAATGAAACTTATTCAATGTGCTGTGAAAATGAACACCTGTGGTAGCAGTACACGAGTTGATAATACGTAATCCTTATAAAAGAACTAAGCATGTACGGAGGTGGACAGGAAGGAAAAGAAAAAAGTTACGTGCGACCTGTCATCATGATCCCTCTTTGCATATTGCACGTGATATCATTGCTGTTGATGATGTCAAATAAAAAAGAAACCGCTTCACCTACAATTTATTTCGGTTATTTTGCTACAAGAAAACCTACAGCGTTTCCAGTTCCAGTCTGAGGAGTTCCAGAGGAACTCTCAACGAGATCAGTGCTGCTTAGCTTAGCATGTACTATACAACTAGACTGACGAAGCGGCATTCATTCTTATTTCGTCGCTTTATAACATCTGTTCTGGTTCCACCGAAAAATGCCAAGCTACACACGACAACATAATTCATTACACATTATAGAGAAGTAAAAACCGTGAGAGAGCAATATTAGGTATTCCTATTTTTAATCCAAAATTAAACAATTCATCGATATCTCCTTACCAGAGAAATGACAAGCGCTTACTATCTATTGCATTATGTGCAGTCCCACCACACGAGCGATAATGACGCAGTTTAAAAATGCGAATATGTACGTGCACTACTACATAATAATGATCCTATCCTATATTCCTTGCACACGCTCGCACTCACAGACTCACTCTAGACTCTATATCCTATAAATATAAATCGATCGGCTGGAAATTGGTGGCACACTGCGAACAAAGTATTGGTAGCAGTGTGGAAAAATGCGAAATGTCATTTCATGCAAGATACGTCAAGAAAATGTTTTTGATCAAACGAAAAGTTTCAAAACTTACCCTTCAATCCCGACAAAGTACTTCGCCATTTTTGTAGCCTTTCGTGCACTTCAAAAACCAACAGTCAAAATGACAAGTTAATCAATATTTTCCTCTTTTTCTTTGAATCAGTCGGAGAACTGGTGGCAAAGCTATTCCTGGAGCTACTAATACAACTGTCCAGAATCCAGAGGGAAAGGAAAGAGCAAGAGAGTGAGAGGAGAAACTTTCTATTTTTTGACAAAATTTTGATGAAGGATAAACTGTGACCACGACCAAGGAACAACGTGCTCCGTGTGAATGTAGGTAGAAAAATGTGAAATCCTTCGTCTTAAGAGAACAGGATCCGTTCTTCTAGTGTCTCTGCAACCAGTCAAATAGTGTTACTACTACATCGAGATTATTGCTGGCTCTAGTAGTTGATAGCAAACCAGCCTTCAAATAAGTAGTAGCTAGTAATGTTGTTGAAATTGAAATACATTGTGCTAATACGCGTCGTTGTTCATCTTCATGTGTGCTGATGTGCCTGATATAAATGTGCTTTTTCACTCTTGTTAGTAGTAAGTTAGTAGAGCTCTCTCTGGCTGTCTGTCGTTGTTTTGCTTCTGCTCAGTGAATTCCTTTTCGTTCGTTTCGTGTGGCCTTGTGCTTCCACACGACTAAAACTAGATACATTATAGTATGGTATATAGGCATATAGCTTTAATAGGTAGGTTTACTATGTCTCTATAATATGTGTGTAAGGTAGCTTGTCTCTCTCACAGACTTAGACAGAGACTCTATTAAAACTTAACCAGAAACTGAACAACTAGTAGTTTACTGGGTTTTTGTGTTATCTTTTGTCGTCGTAGCTCTTGTAATAGCAGTAGTGATATAAAATGCATGAGTTCATATTTAATTGTGTGTTTGTGTATTTACGTACGTGCACGGAACAGTTATCTCACTTGTCAATACAACAAACTATTTAACCAAAAAATAGTTTCCCTTCTTTCTGTTGTTGCTTGCCTTGCTCAGTTTCCATTTTGCCAGTCACAACAACAACTCAACAACTAAAACTAAGCTTCCACTACTGTCATCATGATTCTATCCTGGAGCGAAGAATAGTGTCTGTCCGATTTTACCATCGGTTTCACTTTTATCAAAAGCGACTTACGTGCCAAAGGCATGAGTTAGGCATTGTATGATCTCTGGCTGGACTACATATCTAATTGTTGCTGTTTTGCGTTAAATATTCTTTTCATGTGAGAGAGAGTCTGCTTTTATGCTTTCGCATTTCCTTCCTCTTTCTAGCTAAAGTCTTTTTCAGGCGGTTGCCTTGTTGATTGACAGAATATTTAATTTGAACGTAGGAGTTTTCTTCGATATTGGGACGATGATGACGATGACTCTCAGGGAGACAATGATGTTACAATACAGAGAAGATGAATGAATGAATAAATTCTCGTCTGTTTATGGTGTGATGATGACTACTTTTAACTGTCTTTCACAGACATTTTTAAATTAATGCTAATATCGCCCAGTTCAATTCCCGCATCTGCAAGCTCGCATTATCGTCGTTGTTTCATTTCATTCGCATTGTTCCCACTCCCGAAAACGGAAACTTCTACTACATTTGAAACCTCTCATCTATTTTCACATACCAAGTTATCAGTCTTGTATAAATATATACATTCATAAATTCAAAAGCACCTTCATATTTTTACACTATAAAATATTGACAGCATACAAACTCAATTTCACCTTGCTATCAGTGCTGCCGCGCCAATATCATCATCATCTAGTACCATCACCACAGCCGCTTTCTAACAATTTTATATAACTTTTCGCTTTGTTTGTTACTCTTGTCTGAGAGGCTTGGATAGTGTACATTCGTTCTCTTACATCTTGAGGAAAAACTCCGTTTACATGATCATCACAGTGAATGATGCTTTTTAGTTTTAGAGCCTAACTACGAAATTTTATAGGGCAGATAATATATTAAACATGATGCGGTGACCCATAACTCGTTAACATGAAACGTTCAAAATGGCTTGGCCACATCTCTAATCTGAAGGAGAAGAACGTGTAGAAGTGCAAGTTAGGAGGATTGCCAAGTATTCGTTCGTACATGAATATTATGCATATTAGTTATATGTTATATTGATAAGACATTTTGGTCCAACACATTTAAAATTTATAGATAAGTGGTTGATGTCTTTAGTTTCTCCTTATGCATATTTTTATGATGGACCAATATATACGAGCTCTATAATGACGTGGCAGAAAAATTCAGCCAATTTTCTTTGCCATTCCTGATTTTTTGATCAGGAGTTAATAATTTAGGTGGGCTCAAACACAGTGAGAATATAAATCTTGCGATACATGCACAAAAGATGAATGAAAATGAATGGTCTGATCATATCTACACTCTACATAAGTACACACTGAAACAGAAGTTAATGAGGGAATAAAACTGCGCAATTAGTCTTTAAATGACAAGCCCTAAAGCATAAACAAGACTACACGTGTCTATGTATGAATACCTAGTTTTGAGAGAAGGAACTATTATTGGCATCGATGATGATTGATAATATTATCTTACTACTTTATTTGATACATTAACCTGTTAAGAAACGTTTAAACAGTTAATATGTATTTGTTATCCTCAATATATACATTATAGAGTCCTACTTCGAGTAACTTGTAAAGCATAAAATGTTGATCACTAAAATGCCAATGACGCGGAAATGCATATTGTGGTGGTAAAAGAGATGAGAAACACCTACAATACAATACATAATATCTAATGGATGTCGTATAGTCGTATGAACAAGACCATTCTTCTAATATGTATGTACTTGTTAGAAGCATTCCCATGGAAAAAATAAACGCCTCCTTTAGCCGATGTAACTAGTTGACCTTCGTTAACGTAAAGAAGCGATAACCAAAACTAACACGAAATTTTATTTTTTTTAGCGTTTTTTATCATTCTATCGAGTGTCGCCTGTCGTCTACCTAACTGTGTCAGTGCAGTTAGTAGTAGCTCTGCTCATTCCAGGTTAACTATCCAAGAACTTGACTTGCATTGTATCATATAAATTGATTTATTCGAGATGAAGTGCAAAAGCTACCTTAACACTACTATTTAGTACATAAGCTAACAAAAACAGGTAACTGTTGTAAGAAAATCGTCTATTTTAAAGTTTCAGAATTTCTCATTATCAATCAATATAAATTGTTGGCTTAATGATAACTAACATTTTTAGAGTTGCCGCATAGTCTTGAATCTGCCTAAACGTATTCATCAGAAACTCTCACATCACCACTTTTCTATAAAAATAGCAGTACGGTGTACGGACCAACTCCGGGGGCAATAGTATTCTTTTGGGGCAATAGCACTTACACTTGAAAGTTGGAATTCCATACTTTTGATTTGGGCTGCATTTATCGATAACTGTCGGCAAAACGATCTTTCAAGTCACATAGCTTAAAACGATGACAAGCCAATCTCAAGTAAAATTGGGACATAGCAACTCTTACTACTGATAGAAATAGAGTAATGGTAATAATGAATTAAAACTAAAGCGTCAAGAAAATTGCATGGCAACATTAGTCATGCAAATGGAATATTATGCCTCAGAGAAATAACAATTAGGTATGTACATTATGCCAATATTGGGTCGGTAAAGTAATCAAGAGATCTACGTGTGTGATCAGTGATCATATCATTTCAAAAAGTAGATTCTGTATACTTCATGCAATGAATCTAAAGGTACAGCATAATTAAGAAAAGTAAGGATTAAATTACCCTTTCTTAAAGTTCATATATTACGTATGAAACCTTTCAATAGATGATTGAAAGAAAGCTTGTCGTGTCTCGTGTCGCATCTTGAATTAGCTCCAATGAGTTCAATGCAATAAATCGAGAAACCGGATCCCTTCCCCTCACTGCACCGGAGTATTTACGTTGTGACATAATGCTTGCATTGCAATTTGCAACTTGTTAGTTCATGGAACATGGAATGTATTTTCTCATAAATACATCTTATGTCTTAATGTCCCACTTGCATTATTTGGAACTTGGAGCCAAAAAGTTACATTCCGCTAATCATTAACTTTAGGTAATTAATTTCGTACTAATTAGGCCACTACTTAATTCCAAGGAAGTCACCGTGAAATGAAATGAATTTAGTGGTTACAAAAAATGAGCTGCTCTTGACACCCAACACACTACTAGCATTTTGAATGCTAGCAGGCTATCGAAGTGAAGTAATAATGTCAGTTGCGTCATTGTTCGTTATTGGCCTATCTGTATTATAAGACATATTACACTAATGCTTCAGTCAACTGCTAATTTTACCATTTAGCCAGCCATATATTTTTCATAAAAATCGATTGGCCATTTTGACTAGAAGTTTTCATGAAGTATATGTTTGTATTCTATAGTAGCAGTCGTTTGCAAATACATATCGATGAAAAGAAAAGGTAAAAGTACCAGCATGCATTGTCATGTTTGCGGACTCGGTAATATTCAGAAAATCTAAACACAAAAAGTGATGTAAGTACATAATAACCTTCAATAATATACACGATCCATCAGTGTCATGCATGTATGTTTCTCTGAACTTGTCAATGGTGACACTATTTTTTGCTTGAAACATGAAACATAATTACAAATATGATTATTTTCTAACAACTACAGAATGCCCTTATAACTTTTCCTTTTTAGTTTTTAAATACAATACAGTATCAACACACCGTGTATTTATGTATGTAGCAAAAATTGGTCGTACAACAAAGGCAACTATTCTTGTTGCTATTTCTATACTGGCTAGGCAGTTTGCTTTTAAATTTTGTTTTATCCTAAATGCTTCCAATTTGTATAATATGATTTAATTGCCATTATTATTTTTATAAGTTAGATAGATTTACAAATCTAAATAGGTCAATGATATCCATTAAATTGACTTACACATTTTATGTGCTGTCGGAGGAAAATTGTAGGGTATGATTCTACAGTTTGTAGTATTAACTTCAAAGCGCAACCGCAGGGTTTGATTTTTCCTCAAACAATACATTTTTTGAAAATTTACCATCAAATTGCTAATTGAACTCGCTACCTAAGATACTTAGATCTTTTAGGGATTACGCGAGTGGCAAGTTAAATTATGTTTAAGGCGTTTACATAGTCTTCCAATTGTACACAGCAAGTATGTACATACATATATAAAGACTTTAAACCACGAGTATCTCTTTTAATTGATTTAGTAGTACAAAGTAACGCTTTTCATACCTATATTCAATGTTAAATATTACGGCATAATAAATAGGCATGATTAATTGATCATCAGATAACGACAAGAGACAAAAGCGCTTAGGTAAAATATGCACATATGCACATTTTTCCTACATGTACCTACAGAAACAACGCAAAGTCACAAGTGTACTCTAAATGTCGCAATTACAAATTCAGCAGACCATACAGCTATCAGCTATCAACAATACCTTCAGTAAATATTGAGCATACTTAATACTTTACCTTTTCATAAAAATCACTAAGTTGAGATATAAGTCATGTCATGAAATGAAAATTTCTAATTTCTGTAGAACAACGCTCCAGAAACGCTGAACCATTTTTTTAAAAAATGCATACTTTGCCAATGTTTAATGTTTTGCTGTTTGTATACAACCAATACTATTAACTATGATTATTTGTACACCTTGCTTGTGGCTAACAAAGTGACGATTAAGCATGATAGAAAGTCTGTCACGGTAACCAGATTGAATTTAAAATCAACTGGACTCTTTTCCTCTTAAATTGATGCACAAACACCTGCTCTTTAGACATTTGTAAAACCCTTTCTGTAAAACCACGATGAGTCATCATGCCATACATGTATGTATTTTTTTTGTCATGCAATGGGTATTTTAAGGTTCGTTCATATTGATAGAGCTTTTCCTCAAAATAACTTGAAATATTTATTAGTCGACTTAAATAATTAGCATAAACTGAAAATCTAAATGGCAATTATATTTGTCAACCCTATAGATCATGATTATGGTCAATTAGATCAATATTAAAGCTTGTAGACGAAGAATGCTAAAAATGATAATACTTTTATGAATAAGATTCATATTTTGGACAAATGCAAAAACGACGTTCTTCATAGGAATGAATTAATTGTCCCATGATGAAATACACGGGAGAAGGAGCAAAGTAAGTAACGATGGTCGAAGCAATAAAACGTCATTCTGAAACTTGAAACATGCACAAAGTGATGCAAGCTAAAGTACAAGATTTTTGTCCAGAGAGAAGAAAGAACGTCGACACTCGACATCATCTGTTGCCAGCTGCCTTTATCACACTACACCATATATCCAGTACTATATTATACAAACAACCTCAATGTTAACATGTTGCACTCTACATGCATCCGACACTAGACACCTTTTCAGCAGACATCCGACATCCAGCAGACATCCGACATCCAGCAGACAATAATACTGTTGATGAGAAATGCAATAAATGTCGTGGTGTGTTTTCTAGCGTTAGCCAGCAGTGTAAGAGGTCAACACACGGCTGATTGTAAATTAATTGGTCATTGTTAATTATAATTACTACCTTAAGCATAATTTTATCAGTGAATTTATTTCTAATTAGGAAGGTTTTAATTAATAACTCCAATAACTTGTAGTTTGCAGTGCCAGTTGCCATTACAGCAGTATTTATTGCGTCAGTTCGCCTAAGATTTTGCCATGTTTTTTCATCAAAATAATCATACTTCCTTTATCGTATCGTTGCAGTAACTCTATGGATTAGGAGAGCAAATTAGGTGAATTTTTCAAAAACAAACTTCTTCTCAGAGGTCAAGAAAATGTGAGCCGCTTTAGCCAATACCTTAAGTTAAGAGGGTGGTTCCCTACCCACACTGTTATGAACCATCATTGAAGAAAAAGATTTGCGTGTCATAAAAGAATTTTTAAAAATTAGAAGTTGGTTTGTCGTGACACTTTGTATGCGGCAGGTTTGTTAGCGCGTGATGTTAGAATTTTCACCTGCATGTCAATCAATGGCGTATCATGAGAATTAGACAACAATAATGTTTGTCTAGATTATTGGATAAAAGTGTCCAAGTAAAATGTGTTGGGTGTCAGATGAAGAGGTTTGGGGTAGCGAATGATAAGGTTCTGCCTATCTGCTGATGTTTCTTGCCAATCGTATACCATGTGAATAATATGAATAGAAGGTTCATCTTCGTCATCTTGTTCACGCTCATATCATCCTCACATCAAAAAGGATAATATTATTAATAATATTCCACAATATAGGAATCTACTACTGGCTAGTGGCTTCTACTCACAGAAAGACGAACAGAGTTGCTGATGGAAAACTGAGACGCACATGTACAATCCATTCTGAAGTCCTATCGTACATTACCAAGCAGCATTCAAGCACCTGAAACTCCCCTGATTGTGATTAGTTATTAGTTATACTCAACTAGATTATCACGCAATCAAACTTTAATAAAAAATCACATTAACATACGACCAAACAATCTCTCGTTAACAAAGAGAGGTATCAAATCAATACATTTAGAAACTTCAGTATAGCATAAATAAGTTTGCCTCTGTATTCGTCACATGAAGCAATACATTCAATACATACAGGACGAGATAACATTACAATGTTAATATCGTTCAATTTAATATATTTAGTATTGGCTGAAACAAACATAGAAGATTCATTGAAAGTGAATGGTCCGTAGAGTAGAACTATAACCATAAAGAACTTGTTCATAGTAGCAGAACTTTACCTTCATTTGTTAATTAAATGATAGATGAACAATAAAAAAATTTGAATTACTTTGTAAGTTAGAATATTTTATGGTATACTATACTTTGAATGCTCGTGCACTTGCACTAATTCGTAGTAATAAGAGATAATTGTTTAACAATAGTTTGAAGTAGTAATATTTTATTTTACGAGTACACCAACCAGAAACAGTGCTCTGTTAGCTTAATTTTTAGTGGCAGTGGTAGTTTACAAGTGAACATTGGGGAGTTCTTAATTTGTATTATTGATTTTTAAGGTTTCATTATCTATCAACTGACGAGGACGCATTGGAGCGTGAACGAGAAGCAAAGGTACTGATAGTTTTCATATATTCATTCAATTTATTTCTTACGTTAGTTTTAAAAATTTAGCGTTACACAATGGTCAATAGTCGACAGCATGTAATAGTATAGGTTAATACATTTGTTTGCGACGAGATCAGTGTGAAATGTAATCACTATATTACTATTACTAACGATTGGTGCAAGCAGTGAATTTAAATTAAGTACTTATGGTTTTCGAATAGGGTTTTACACATAAAGTATTTTATATTTCGATTGTGGTTTTATTTTATGATATAAACTTTCTGTTAGTGTATTGTTTTTTGTAGTTGGTCCGCCGATCAAACAGTTAAATAGTTTAATAGCTACATTAGCTAGCAGTGTCAACTGTCGCATATGTTTTAGTCAGAAATTGATTGATACTTAAAAGTTACAAGATTGAGATTAAAATGAAGTTGAGGTAAGAAATTTAGTTATGTCATTGTTTTAAACAATATGTTAATAAAAATGTATTTCAGGAAGATGTCTGGGTTTCCAAGTGGTCGCAAAACATTTGTTCGGAGTGAGTCCGCAGGTAAGAAATTCAACTGCGACTGGTTCCATAGGTGCTGAAAGTGGATGTCAGTAATGTAGATGCTACTTGAACATGTAGATAAATTGAAAGAAAACATCTTAATTTTTCTCTACTTTGAGTCTAAACTTTCGATTGTTAATTCAAAGCTTGGAGATTCATTGTTTTATATTTGTATTTATTTTTTTAGATGTTATCAAGGACGAGAGCTTTAAATTAGAACCCGTCAGTCCTTCGGACAAGGAGCATTTCGTATTTTCTCGCTGTAGCAGCACTGGATCTCTAAACACACTCTCCTCTTCAGCCCATAACACAGGTAATTTAACGATTAGCCAAGTAAAGAAAGATTTTATTTTTTGCTAACTGATTGTTTTATGTCGTGAATTAAATTGTAACAAGACAGGCAGAGACTCAGATTATTTACACTCAGCTGAAGATAATGGTAATTGATTTTTCTTTTACTTGCTTATATCTGTTTCTTCAATATTTTGCCTGCAATGTATTTAAAGGGGATATTGTTTTGCTATTTGCACTCACTGCTTGGAAATCAGAACGGCGCAATTTAATTTGGTCAATGATATGTAAAATAATGAATTTATCGAGCTATTTCTATATGCAATTGTTTTCCGATATATCGCTAGCTAAAGTCAATCTACTTAGGCCAATGCTAAAGTGCTGCAGACTAAAGTTCACGTCAAGTTTTCAAAATTATGTAGGCTCTACTACTCATCGATATCATTGATCAATCGATTATTTACATTTTCCATTGCATTTGAGTTTGGTTATGGTTGCTTTTGCACAAGTATATAATTTTTATTAAACATGAAAAATGTGAAACACTTTTTAATTGGGATATAAAAAAATCATTGTGATGAGTTGACTTCAATTTAATAATTGGTGACGTATAGATGATGAGGACAGCGATGGAAACGGAAAATCAAGCATGAGCTACAAAGAACGCAGACGTGAAGCTCACACTCAAGCTGAGCAAAAGAGACGAGACGCGATTAAGAAGGGATATGACTCTCTCCAAGATTTAGTACCAATGTGTCAGCAAACTGATTCTCTCAGTGGCTATAAGTTGAGCAAGGCAACTATATTGCAAAAGTCCATCGACTACATTCAGGTACTATTCAGCAATCTGTCATGTCGACAACGAAATTACTGTAAGCTCTTCGCTGAAATTAAACGTCTCTCATTGCAATGATTATTTGAATGCTCACTACTGTAGTACCTCCTGCAACAAAAAAAGAAGCAAGAGGACGAACTGGCCGCTTTGAGAAAAGAAGTAGTGGCACTGCAAATAATGAAAGTGAACTATGAACAAATTGTCAAAGCTCATCAAAACCAACCTGGAAACGCTGCTCTCCAAGTTTCAGATGAAGTTAAATTTCAAGTGGTAGGTTCCCTTATTTTCATATAATAATTATATGAATGTCTTTTAATGTGGAGAGTATTCAAAAAAAAGTGTTATAATTAATGCTAATTAATATAATTTGATGAATCAGTTCCAGGCCGTCATGGATTCGTTGTTTGTTTCATTCAATGGAGGCATGAGTGTCGCCAACTTCACCGAACTCTCCGCATGTGTGTTTAGCTGGCTAGAAGAACATTGCAAGCCACAGGTAAGCAGAACAACCGCAAATTTAAATAGCAAGTTTATCTAGCTTATTTGATTGTATTGACAAATCAACTGTGTTCCAAAATCCATAGATCCTGCGAGAAATGGTGCTCGGTATTTTGCAACAATTGAAACATCAGGTTGGTTCTGGACCGTCGTAAAATTCTTGGCCATACTATTCAAACACGGATAAACACGGTTGCTTACTTCTTGCTATTTTTGTCAAATACTGATTACAAAATTTTGACGCAATTTATTTCAAACATGTTACAAAATGGTTTATGTTTGCCATTGTATAGGAATTATATACGATTTGAAGTTAGATATATTTTTCCGTAGATGAATACTTCTGTATAAAGTTTTAAGCTGCAAAAATTGGACTGTAGCGCGCTCTAGAAAAAATGTCATCGAGTCTTTAAGTTACATAGTTCGGCTATATACGTTATATAGAAAAAATGAAAGTGTATATTTTGATTTATTTTATAAAACATTTGATTTACTCTTTGTGTACAACAAATGTATGCTTTTGGTGTACGCGTTAACGTGATTTTTCCAGTGTGATTGTTTTTCTGTCGTCGTGTTTGTATGTAAATTCAGTTTTAAGTTGGGGTCTAAAAATACGAAATCTTATTTTGGTAGTTAACTAAAAAAATATCTTGTTCGTTACGAACGTCCGTGCTAAAAAGGTTTATTGCAAACCTCATAATATTTGCAAGTTGATTTTGTTTCGAATTGCTCAGGCATAGTTTGAGTTATAATTAAGATTTTATATAAATTGGTTTAACGTGTACGCTTATCAGTGTTATCAATTATTGACGGTGACAATCAAATAAAGTCTCTTCGTTTTCTTTCTGTTAAATTTAATATTTGTATAAATGGCGGGAAATAAATGGAATGTTTGAATTTATTAAAATCGCTTAGTATACAGTATACTCACCAAGTCCATTAGTAATAAATTTATTTTCATACTATGATGCTTTCAGTTCTGAAACAAAAAGACTTACAACTTCTGGTATTGCATCAATCTTTTTAAATGATGAGTTAAAGATTCCCCGAGGAAGTGACGAAAAGCAGTAATTTCCATTTTGTGGTTATATCTCCAAGTTTTATCACACGAAACTGAGATTACTAGGAATTACGTTTATGAAGTTTTCAAAAATTAATTGCAACAAAAACCTCAAGCTGAATACTTCTAGAAATATTTCACGAACAATTTTATTTACGATTATTAGTATGTATCGATATATTTAAATTATCTACATAGAATATACATACCTGTGTTCACAGCACTTTCACAAAAATAATTCGTATGATTCGTATTTCTTGATGATTACAGTATTATTAGGTGACTGAAATTCAACGAAATCCAATTATATTAATAGCATATAATAATACTACATTGTAAGTGAAATAATTCCCTATACTCCATACTACGTAAATATATATACACACGCATTTTGAAAACCTGCAAATAAATTACAATAGCTGCATTACCAACATAAAGATTTGTGTTTCTGTCACAAATTATTTTAGTACTACCAGATTTTTAATGACTAACGATAACGATTAGTCGATTAATGGTGACCGTGAAAAAGTACCTGATTTCAATAATTACAATAAGAAATAACTCATAAGTATACAAACTTCAATCAACAAAACAGACATGAACATTCAAATTAAGGTGATGATATGCTACCTGAAATGCTATTTACAATTGTAAGTAATAGTATATGGAAACAAATACAAATTGAATCATAAAAAGTCCTTAATAACTTCATAACAGCTAATTAATACTTAACGATGTACCGTAGGTGATGGTTGTGAAAAATTGCCAGTAATATTCGAAAGACTACTCTCAAGAAAGAATCATCTTCAATTGTGGAATGTGTCATATTATAAAATATAAATACTTGTCACTTACGTCTATTTTATATATGAAAGTACTAGGAATATATTATCATTCAATTACACTATCTCGGTGGCAACCTGTAATTTAAAAAAAACTGTGTTTATATGCTCAGTAGAAATACAAAAAAGAGAACAGTTAAAACCTTTTTTGGTTTTCACTTTTTTAATAAATTCAAAAAGTCGTTGTGTTTTAAACGGGAGAGGTTATAATTTGCGAGTTCCCTTCAGCGTGCAGGCTGCAGTATCTACATTAATCCCCAAACGTGGTTCAGAGATTTAGAAAATAATTGTCTAGAGAACTTTGATTTAGATTTCGAAAAATACGAACTTTTGAAATAGTTTTACGACAAAAGGGCACTCAGCACTTTTAACCCTTTCCCACTTGAAACACAAATGGCCTTTGAAGTTTCGAATGAATGAATGAATATACGAAAGTATATTTTTCATTTTTCTCTTTCTACGGAGTTTGGAAAAGAATACATTTTCGAAAGCATCTTTTTCTCATTTATATGTTGCTGTGATAGCCTTGTTGCATTTAAATATTTCACACAGGAGACAACTAGATTTTCAACTATTTATACTCTCTACCTATTATCGATATACAATTAGACAAGTTTATCTGCATATAATTATACCATTTATATCTCCTTGTGTGCGATTGCGACGTAAGCAACGCAGTATATTTGTCAAGTATATGACTAAGAATGCTAATTGCGAAGTTTTGAAAGCTTGTGGTGACGCTGCAGAGGCAGAGCACAATTGAATTTTTGATTGTTATTCATCAAAAACACGTCGAAATCGTATAAATGCGTGAATCTGGGGAAACCTTGTGAAATTGTGTTTGTGTATACAGTTCATAAAGCAAGAGAAAAAAATTAACCGGAGATTCATAAAATATCTAGGTTCCATATAAGACCAACATACAAAAATGATACTACGATTCGAGATATATTTTATTTAAACTTGTTTTTAACAACGACCAGTATATTAATTTACTATTAATACTAATACATGTTCATAAGTTATAAGCTGAATGTAAAATATATGTGAATCTGTATAGATAGAGAGCGCACACAAAATTTTTTAAATGTAAGTCTGCATCAAGTGTTCCACACATATCTTTAACAAAAGGAGTTACGAAAAATATTAATCCAACGTTATGAATAACATATTTTAGATATTGAAAAGCCTTGGACTTTGGTATATGTAATATTCATACTCTTTTTGGGGCTAAAGTTCATGAAATTATTTTAGATCTCCCCATCCTTGTCCTCCCAATTAGACTTTGCCATTCAATTGTGTAAACATTTTTGCGACGGACGGAGTGTAGCCAGGTCTTATAAAGGAGTTTGAATGGCAGGGCTAAATAAAGACATGCCTCTTAATTTATAAGCAATTTTAGTAATCACCCATAGATGAAGAATCGACATCAAATATGTACAATGACAAAAGAGATATCTGAGGCTGAACGATACAAGAATTTAGTGTTGTTTGTTAGTTGTAAAATGCATGAAAACAAAATTCAAAAGTAAGTTCCGTCTGCTTCATCAAAAACAATAATGCAATCAAAATCGGCTCTGCTGAGGCTACGGTTTTTTACTATTTCATATGCTTGAAAATGATGGCAATGAGCGACTACCCCAGAGTCTTTTTTATACAGAGCCAAAGGGCTTGTATAAATACTCATATAAGTATGTTCATGAAGCGGAAGTAATACAAATTCGATGCTTTCTCTTTTTTCCTCCCTAGTTTTAACTACTGCATGTATGTATTGGGAATCAGTAAGAACGTGGCATTTGACATGACAGGAGAAATCGGATTTTGAAAACCCCAATCGTACTTTGAAACTGATTCCAATTACCGATGCAACAGAATTACATTTTGCGATATATTATTATCCGAAAGCTTAATCCGTAGATCCTCTTTGAAAAATCGTAAATGTTTCAAGCACATATGCTACTTCTATCAGCAAACCGAAAATCTTATTATGTAATAAAGTGTCCTTTGATACTACACAAAATACACTTGTTTTGATTACATACACAGCATTCTTCCAACCTCTCTGAGTAGTATCAATGTCAAATCATGTGGACTATTTCATCTATCAAAAAGTAAAAACTTACAGCTAACGATAATGGTAGTATGGTTTAGTGGAGGGAAACGAGACGACAATCTGGCCATTTTCCTTTTGAAGTGATCTTCATCTCGTTTGTACACTATATACATATATTATACGTACTTTATTAGAACGGGTATTTATGTTTTCCACGCGAACAAATCCTCCGCATTTACTTATGCTCTTTAATGATGAAAATATGTTGTAAAAGAAGTGAACAAGAAGATGATGTGATTAGAGACCAATTTTAATGATGATGCGGACTATTCTCTAATTAATATGAGGAAAGACAACAAAATATCAAGCTTCCTTTTCATACAAACACTCATATATTGCATTTCATTACAAACCCTAATAATTTTGAAAAATTTCGTGCGCATCTTTACGGTAATAATTGGTTTTCTTTCTCTTTAAGATGGTGATCTTTCGGTGGTGAGAGTGTCAAATTTGGTAATGTCGCAAGACGTATGCTGCGTAGTTGTGCTGCGGGGATGATGATGTGGTTTTCTTCTGCCAAAATCCGGACAACAGAGTCGCCGCAGGACACAAGCATAGCACAAAAGAAGCACAAATACGAGTCCAGTTCCCAATATGACGATGGCGATCAGTGCTGCTGTAACTGGCTGAGGGTCTCCCATCCCGCTCTTCCCGTTTTGAAGCTCATTTGTTTTCATGCTGAAGTTTATCAAGTCGTTGATTTAAAGTGCTAAGTGCTATGTGTAATATGGATATATGTATTAGATGTGGGTCCAGCAATGATATCTAATTTGCAGTAAGTTGTGTCACGATTTGATATTGCTGATTGCTCTCATTCAATAGAAAATAGAGCCATTATTGAAGAAGAAAGTTAGTAGCAAAACGTAGTGCCTACCCCGGGCCGAGAAATGAGTTGACAAAAACTCATAGACGTTTGAGCCTGGAGAAACCACGTGCCAATCCTTTAGAGAATTTTTGGAAGCTGGGGGATATAAGAAAACATGTACACCAATATAGCAAATTACTGATGGTCGTTTATAGTACTACATTCTGGGTTTTTAATTTGTTGTTTAGTAGAGAAAAAATGTCGGATTCGTTACCAGGAAACAGGCAGATTACAGCAAGACGACTAGAGTGGATGATACGGCGTATTTGGGCTGGTAATCAAAGCAGGGTAATGTAGTGGATATAGATGGTCTGTGATCGATTTACTATCTCTCTGACAATTACAATGCTTGAATAGGAATCAAATGAATAATCGTGTTTGTATGATCTGCTCTCAAATAAATTAAGTTGGTTTCAACAAGTTTGTGAGAACTGATGTTGTTGAGTGTACTTCAAATCAATTCCTATCGTCGAAGTTTCCGTCGAAAGTCTGAAATCGTTCGTTTCCTTTGAAGTGGTTTCCTTTCCCTGTGCAGTGTCAACATGGATGTATCACATTTTTGACATTTACATTATTTGACCACCGTGGCATCTCATATTCAATGATAGTGATGACGATGCAAGGGCTGTTGATGGTCCCACGGAAACTTTCCACTGGATTACTTTTATGTAACGTGTTATTTACGGTTTCTATTTGCAGCAAACTGTTTCTCCGTGTCCCCACCGTTTCTTCCGATGTTTGTAGGTATACAACGAAATAAACGAACTTTCCTGAAAGCAAATAAAATAAATTCGATTTAGCATGACAGTTATTGATCAAGTTTTTGACCAAGTTTCACTATTGTTCTATTCACGTGGCAGAGTATGGTGAATGGTGAGTGGCCACATGAAAAAATACATAGCCTATGGTCTATGTAAATCTAAGCCTTGAAACAAATTATCTCTGTATTTTCAGCTTCCAGTCAACTCATCATGACGCTTTCGCTTTTATGCTGTAATCAACGAGAACAAAGGAAATCGTTGAGTCAAACAAAAGTAAGTTGAAAATACCTGTTTCCGACATTCTGCTACGCTAGTAATCACCTATAACTAGGTTTTCATTACCTTTCACTACAAAATTTCCTCAACCACTTTTCACTTCTTTTGTTTTTCCATTGTCAAACAATTTTACGGGAAAACTGAAATATTTTTGTATTTGATAATGCTTGTGAGCGTGGGTTGTTTTGTAATTTATAATTAGTAGATCTTTATTGAATTCGAGCTATAGTCGTAGTTCTTTCTCCATCATAATAATATGCACACATTGCTAACTATAGCCACTTGCCTTGTATATATCAAATCCAAATTGGTCAACAGATACTTATGCTTTCTGTATTTTAACTTTTAAAATTAAATTAAATAATCATTGTAATTCAACTGACGTAATCAGTGTCAAACTACTATTCGCAAATGTCAAAACTTCAACGAGAAGACTAACAAGTATGAGATCAAAAATCAAACAACGTTGAAAAGAAAATGAACAGCATGCTGCTTTTCATGAGAAACAATGTGAAACGCGCAAAAGATTTAATGTGCCGCACGTACTGTTTTAATTGAGCGAAAATGAGCTTTAATTTAATTTGAATCGAAGGATCACAGTGAAATCTATTTTTTTTTACATCTTTGTGATTCTATATCTACATGTGTGTGTGTGGACCCACTATACCATCTAAACAATTAATTGTATGGATAGGGATTCATTGTTGCGTTGATATATTATGTATCCCTTTATAATTTGAAAACAATATTCATCATCAGTCAGGTATACCTAAGTAGAAACAACTTCAAAGCACACGGACGAGCTACTGAAGCCCCTGTATAAAATTGACTTGTTGTATAAAATACATTTTATGCAATGATTTGTACCTCTCTTTTGCAGAAAAACATCGCATTTGAAAGTTTATTTATAGTGTACTTCTCAGTTGTTAGAAAATAGCACCAACATAATTTATCTCACTTGACAATCATATTAGTTGTCATAAATACGACACATGGTTGGCTCTCATTCTCATTATTTTAAGTGGCTTTTTATGTTTCCGGGAATTTATAAAACTTTCGGCAATGTGTACTCGTGCCTTTGCTACTTTACTACCAGCGTAACAAAGCGAATCTCTCTGTCTAGCTAATAAACAACCTTTTTTGTAGTCTCGATTTGGTTCATTTTGATATAATTACGACATATTCCATAACTGAGTAAACGCTCAGACTCATCTTTTCACTCGGTAAGTACTCATCATTGAACTAAGTATGTATATTGCCATAAATAATGCGTTCTTTTTATCGATGAAGTTTTGTGCATTTATCACTTTGCCCCGTAGAAACAGCAGTGGCCCAGTTCTAAATAGTATGCAGTTTTGTTATAGGCAGCCTTCATTTCTCTGCTCATTACGAATGCTTTGCTTCTTATCTATACAATTATGGTGCTCTTAGTTCGAAGTTCGAAGGAAAATGTCATGTAATTATATGTTCCTACGCTAGTCTTTTAATGGGTCTTATTTTTACACTGTTGAATGGCTTATCAATTTAGAAAAACTGTAGTTCCATTGAAGCGTATTAAGTACATTGCACATAATCCATTAAAATCTAGGGGCATAAATTGACTTGTACTCGCATATATTTTATACTTATGAATATTGAACAATATATGAACTGCTTATTGAACGAGATTGTGTTGATGAAAAATTAACAACATGAAATGGAAAATAGCCGAGCTGCCGTATTACTTTTAGATGCTGTTGAACGTAAGAATCGCTTTGACTTGGATGACGGCGGTGAAAACACTTTCAGTCGCTTGTTCACTGAAGCTCTCATTTCGTCATATATGCTTGTTAGCGATTCGGACAGTTAGCGGAAAATCTGTGCACTTTGAACTTGATGTTGATCTTTTGTGATTAAGTAATACAATTCTGCCAGAATAGCTTAACCATAGCCGTCCAGCTCTCAACGTAATCGCACAATTCGCATTCATGATCAGGTCTTTCACTCAATTATGACGTCAAATGTCACAGCTCAGCATAACACCAATGTACTCTTTATGGTTAATTTTTCCTTTTCCCAAATCTTTCACCAACTTCTTGCGAAAAATATGTTTCCGCAGTCCTTCAAGATGCAAATTGCAAATATAATATACACTCAATGAATATTAAAATTATACTAATTTTCGCATGTTCATGAAAAAATTAAAAGGGCAAAATTTCAGGGTTGGTTGAACCCGCAGATTTGTCTGTTTCCTTTAAAGTCCTTGCAGAAAGTTTCTACGTTTCTACGTACCTCATTGGTTCGTTTTTGCTGCATATATAGAAAATAGAATAGTACTTGGAAAAACAGAAACATACTAAAAAAAACTGCTTGCTTCCTCTAGTCTTATATGTATGGTTGCTCTCTGCGTGGTAATTTATTACTTGTAATAGAGTGGCATATTTAGGAAGTGGAACGAACTTATAAATTGTGAAGTAGCACTGATAAAAAAAATCCTAATATAGATCTCGTCTAGGAGAAGAAGACAATAGACAAGAATGGCCAGCGTATACAACGAATGTGCTGACTGCACATACCACTGATTTCATGCTATTTTGTGCAAGTACAACATGCTTATTATCTGGTGTACACGCAGAGTCAGAGCTGATGATTGTCCAAGCATCAAAATCTGAATCAACATATTAGTGCTCCCTGGAGAAAGCTCAAAGTTAATAAGCTTGACTAAAACTGTTAAAAATGGAGGAAGCCAGCAAGAAAGCTTGAGTGAGGATGAAAAAGAGGACGTAAAGATACAATCACATCTTTAGCATGTTGGGTCAAACAGTGGTGATGTCATGGAGTGTGTATGTATGCCCATCGAAGAACAACGCTGACCTAAAAACATACTATGTCTCAACAAAATGAGCACTGACAATGTCTTTGCTTCAATAAAAATCTTTCACAGAAGCTGACACAGGAGAAAAGAATGAGATAATGGAAATCGGACCATAGTTGCTACCGTCAGTCAACAAGAAGCTCACACAGGATTCTCTTTTATTTAAACATTATTCATGCTGTTGGCAAGATCCACAAAAATGCAACACTTAAGTTTTCCCTTGTCGACTTTTTTTAAAATTTTACGTTGGAAGATATCACGGTAGTATATATACTTTGGACGTGGTCAGTCATTTACCAAAATACCTTCATTGTAACTTTTTACTTGCACTCTCCTGGTGTAAAAATCGAAGAGCATATATTTTGTACAAGCTGGGGAAACAGGAAAAACACAGGTTTGGGTATTTTCACCCTTTCGACTTTTTGCTACCTGTAAGCGTTTAATATAGCAAACTGTCTTGTTATCTACTTCAGCGTTGTATCTGTTCATTTGCAATCTAGTTTCGGTGGCAAAAGAATAAATGATAATGGCATTCAGAACAATGTGTTTTGGAAATAGATCTGAAGATATTAAACTGGTTTCCCTGGATTGATTTTATTGTTTTTACGAAATGTTCGATAATCATGAAAGAAAAACGACTGAGTCAAAATGAAGAAACACCAAGTTTTGTCCTTGCAAATTTTCCTATAAATATGTGTTAAATGATTTTCAATAACATTACGCGTTCACAGCGTTAATTTAAAATCGGAATGCTGTGTTCGGATGGTATCCACTTGTATCTTTCCCTTAGACGAATGTAAATAAATTGGAAGGAGTTCCTATGTCTTAATAACATTTTCTTGAGTTGGCCTTGAAATATATCATCTTCATTTACCAAGTCGCAAAATCCAATCCAGAACAATACAACTCACAAAATTTCCATTGAAGGCAGCAATTCTACCATTAGATGTACACAAGACAACAAAGTTTTGCTACAAGTACATTCTTTGAAATTGGAATGAGCGGAATTGAACCAATTGCCCATCCAGGTGAAACTTTTGAAATGGTTTGGAAAGTAACTTATTGTTTCAAATTCTTTGTAATTCAATTTTAAGTATAAAGTGTATGCAAATGATAGGTATACGTAGGGATTTCGCAAGTAGTTGACGCGACTTTGATGTCGCTTATCTCAAAGACGACTACCTCAACTAAAATAATCTGCATACCTTCTTGTAGATAAAGATTAGGGCTTTTGAATGACGGGTTGCTCTTAGCAG